>JAHZNG010004124.1:0-16027 GCA_027744375.1 Orchesellides sinensis | reverse complement strand
AGTTATGTATATATGGTGTTGGAGACAATACGCTTGATGGAAGAGCAGACATGGCTTAGATGGAGGTACAAGATAAAGATTTTCTGGTGCCTGGATAAGCAGGAACAAATAGTTTGCATACATATTGTAATCTATTGCTCCACGAATACGTGTTTATAAGCCAAGAAAATAAAGAAGCAGTAAGTATGATGGAGGGAATGGAATATTTAGATTAGGAGAATGAGAACACAACACGGGCTTGTTCCCATTCATATTATCATGTAGATGCAATGGGTTTTTAAGAAGAATGACGTGCTTGTTTTGGATGCTTTTAATTCCCTGACTTCATGTTCTACTTGGGTGAAAACGCAAATGGTGGCACAAATATAAAAGGTCGTTTTTTATTCCCATCTTATCTTTAATACATTATAAAAAGGTACGTAAAGTATTACCTATGTATTGTATCCGCATCCATTATGTAATTTACATAAGTAGAGACCTCATTGAAAATTTCTACCTTCTTGTTGGGATGTATATTGGCAAAAAATGTTTACAATGAGATCTCACTACAATACGTATGCCAAATAAATGTGCAAGAAATGTTTACGTTGATGAGCTACAAGATATGAATTATGCAGTGTAATGTAGAGACGTGTTCAACTTTATTTTTATACCAATGCTTCAATAATAGTCTATCAGATTTGTTGATAAAAAACAAAATTCACCAGAATAAACTAATTTTTTCATAAGCCTATTTAGAAATTAAGCACCTAAACACAAGAGTAATATAAGATTTGTAATATGCAGTAAAAAGTTGATACAAAACAACATCCTGTCAGTTCCTCTCTCTTGCTTATGGTGTTTTCTCCGCCTCTTGTTTTCCTCATAAAATCTCGGCTTTGAAGCTTTCTTTTAAGTACATACTCTATGAACAAAGTTATGACAAGTTGATGTGTTTACAACGTGTAATCTTGTTTTTTCACTGTTTCTTGGAACGCAGCACAACTATATTAGCATTTCATACATATTATTTGGATGCTCTTGAGTCATATTTTAAAAGTCAAGGATTTGAGGTAGCAGTACCCTGCAAAAGTTATGACAAGTTGATGTGTTTACAACGTGTAATCTTGTTTTTTCACTGTTTCTTGGAACGCAGCACAACTATATTAGCATTTCATACATATTCGAAAGCTTTATGTAGTAGGTAAATGGGCCGCGTCAAAATGCGGTGGAGGACGCTATGTTCCTTATGGCAATGTTGTAATAGTACATATAACTTACTTTGCTGTAGTCAGGAGTTTTCCCTTTTTAACTTTCTCCCCACTTATATTATTCAAGACTTCTTCCACTTTACTCACTTCTTTTGTTTCAAGTAGCGTCATTGTTTCCATTTTGTGAACATTGCCGCAATCATACCCATTTTTTACGGATTTTACACTTTTGCTCGGCTTAAACACGAGTAATACTGAATTTTATTACAACTTTGCGGCGGTAGTCCATATTTGCTCAGGATAAATGTAGATTTCTAGTTTTGGCAGTCTTAAAGAACCTTGGACATTGAAGTGCACAAATGCATATTTATATTTTTGTAGAAATAAAAACAAAATTTTATTTTTTCGGTGATAACTTGTTTTCCAATGTATGAAGGTCTCAGTGACTTGTAAGAATGTGTCCGGCACACTAGTTTTAATTTATAACGTCCCCTTTCAGTAAGCTGTTGGCTTCAGAGTAAATATTTACCTATTATGGTATGTGGATCTATATCAACCTCAAGTAAGTACACAAAGGTAACGTCACCATAAGAAGAAGGGTGAATATTATCTGTATAAACTACAAAAATCTCCAGACTGGGAAAAAGTAATATTTTCTAGGTTTTTCCTCTTTCCCTATTGTTATTTTTATTCGGGATAAGGATCTTTCTTTACGAAGCAAGCTAAAGGGCACACAAGAAGGGTGCTCCTTATGCCCGAGTGACAGTTTTGATAGAACATCAATAATATGTGTCTTGAATTTGGATTGACATGCATGCATACACTTATTGTTATGCCTTTTTATACCTCTCTTCACTTCACTAATATCACAATGTGAATAATACCTATCCACTCTGGCTCAGCAAATAAATACGATGAGCAATGCGATGGCATGGATGATAGCAAGAGTACATAAAATTCATCCATACGCAATATATACATTAAGTACATGTTCGTTTTTGACAAATCATATTCATATGAAGTGCGTGACGGATGCTGGTATGTTCTTGATGATGATACAGTCTCATGAAAGCATTACACAAGCACGCATAAATATTGTACCTATGAATAACAATAACATGTTATCATATGCTATGATAGCAATAGTTGTTGCACTACAGTTGAAAGGAACTGTAAGAGGGAAAAGTCACCAATCTTGTAGATTTCTGAAGAGACGCGAAGCTTTCCTGCCAGCCAGAGGCAAGGGGATGCATACATCTGAGGAATAAGTAGGGAGAAAGAAAATAATACTTGTTCTTTTTTTCCTTCTCTTTCTTTACAATAAAATATGCTTAGTTATGTGCATCATTGTAATGTATTGGTACAGAGGTTTGCTGCAGTAACGGATAATATACGGACATGTTATTGTGTGGAGCACAAGAAAGAACTAATGTAATGTGAATTTATGTACCCGCAAAATACATATTTTTGTGCAAGTTTAGTACTTAAAGTTAGGTAAATACACACATGGCCAACAAGAAAGAGTAAAATAGTGGTACGGTGTGTACAAAGTGTATTTTTGAGATTGAATAATATGTACACAAAAAAAATCAACCAAAATTATACCCCCGTAAGACTATTTGTACATAAACGCAAACCATACCAAAAGTGTAATGTTATTGTCAATAAGCAACCAAGCAAGTGGAAAGAAAAAAGTCAGGAAGTAAGGGAAAAGAAGTGAAAGTGGGGAAAGAGGAAAAGGAAAAGTGAGTTGAAGAAAAAAAGAGATCATTTGTAATGTGGAATTGTTGCTTGTGAATAACATTCCGTCATTGTGATGCATTTTCTCCGTGTGTAATGTGCATATTACGTATGTACATATGTATGTAAACGGATGTGATACATAAATTCTATCACCGTATTTACAACTTGGGTTTTGTGAACAGAAGTAGCTTTTTACTCTATTTTGAGGTAAAAGTGTGTGATGTGATGATAGGTATCTTATTTTTCCCCTTGAAGCGTGTGGAAGTAATGTATTGCATTGTTGTATACAATTTTTTGTTGATAATGTTGATAATGGTGAAGACCTTTCTTGTCAGATTTAGACGTGTTCTTGATAATATAGCGTACAAAGAACGAGTTCATTTTGGTATGCTTTAAGTAGGAAAAATGTGTTTTCCTGTGTTCACCTCTCCGAATCATCATCAATTTGTTGTTGTTGTTCACTTTTCCCGTATTTTGTATCATCTGCAATTGTGTTGGGCTCCTTCTCGCTCCATGGATGGATGACTAACAGACCTTTTTCCGTTTCTGTGAGTTTGAATTGTACTGATGATATGTTTTGCTCTGCCTGGTTTACTATTTTTTTGTTGGGTTTGTGTTATTTTGGTTTTTGATATACTGTTGTCTTCAGCTCTAACGGAAGTATTCATTCATCCGAGGAGCTGCTTCGAATACGTATGCACAAAAGTAGTAAAAACCAGACTGACAGTCTTTAGTCGTAAAAATTGATATGCATTTCAAAAACAGTTTTAACTACTGGAGTCACCGAATATAAAAATATTTTTGAAACCGGTGAAGCAGCTCGACCTTAAAAACCTCTAATGTCTCTTTATATCATTGTAAATGCTTGTCAATCATTCAGTTTGCATTCTTACTTTCTCCCTGTTTAATCTTGAAGTAATGTAGCTAGAAAGCAATATCTGCAATATTATCGAGTCTTACCGGAGCCACCACTTGTCACATTGTCTTAAGCAACTGTATCAAGCTTGAATTGATTTGTCATGAAATGTATTCAGAAAACCATATTGAAGAAACATTTTCAGGAAGTCACATTACTACACTATGTAACAATTGCACAATCAAATAAAGCTACAAACATATTAAAGTAATAAATAATTTTCATTATTTCTTGCATTTTGGCATCGACACCATAATGAATGTTATCTTATTGGAAAGATTGTGATCACAAGGCATTGTGTAAGAACATAATATCGTCCATCCGTCTGTCCATCTCCCATCCGTTTACAGTGAAACATAGTCAGTGAAGCGTAGATCATCATTATCATCATCACGGCAGCCATATATATATTGCTATCATTTTCTACGTGTAACTTTCACATGAAAAAGAAAGCATAACAACCATACCACACACGGCACACACACAATGTATAAATGGTTTTGTGGAGAAACGGAATTGATGGACTTGGAATCACCCTACATTTCCGGTGAACTAGGACAAACGCTTTCATGACGCTGAGTGATTTGAGTGATTTTAGCTGTCTATACATTTTTACTAATAGACAAAAGCCTGCACAGAAAACTGTAACCGTGACCGAATGAACAAAAAACAAACCAAACATTTTATCATAATATTGCCTTATTTCGTGTGTGCGCAGTTATGAAGAGAAAAGTTTTCCGTGTATTTTCAGAATAATGTTTACACACAGAATATGCATACCTACCTACATAGCCTATGTAAAAGGAACTTTCTTTCTGTTTTTGTTTTTACTCTGAATACATTGAAGCCATGGCCATTATTATTTGCATTCATTTAATATTAATTCCATGCAAGTGTATACATTCAATCATTTCATATTTATCAATATTTTTGCAAAAGAGCAAAATTATTTCACTAGCAGGAATACAGCATTATAGCACGTTTGACTTATAGCTTTGTATTTTATTAACACCCACGTACATCTGCTCTGATGCCGCTGCTGCTCAGGTTTTTGACGTGGAATGTAAATGTTAACACGTACGTATATTTCCTACCTCGTTCACAGACCTGTCAAAAAATTTTCCATCCCATTTTGTTTGTTTACATTGGACTCACCTATTGCTAAAGGGAGGTATAACGAGAGAGAGAGTGCACATGATACCCCTGCTGTCAGCAGAAAACCTGTTTAATGGACCGATGCAGATGATGGAAATAATGTACACACGTAAGAAGAGAAATAGCGTAAGATGAATTGGCAATCATTTCCGTCAATCTTTACTGCTCCATCCTCTCCTGATCCCGTGTGTTTATCGGCACTTTTGTGAAAACCTGAAAAATGTATTGAAAAAAGGAGAAAAGGATGATGACGATAAATCTGCTGCTGCTTAATGATGATGTGAATATATATGTATGGTGTATGTGGGGTGTGAGTGAACACTCTTACTCTTCGAAACAGATTTTTCAACGTGGTATGATCATCATCATAATAATAAAATGCCAAATAGTGATGTCATGTTTTTGCAAACCATTTGTTGCCGGTTGAAAAGAGTGAAGATAGAGAGAAGACAGAAATAGCTCTCGACAGGAGGATGAGTGGAAAGAGCAGATGCATAAAAAGAAGGTAAAAAGGTGTAAAACAACAGGGAGGCTACCATGTGTATAGATAAACCTGTAGCAAAGCAGTGGGGAACAAAAAAGTTAAAATGGAAGTTTTGATTTTTACGGCAGGAAATGCAAGAACATGACACTATAACGTTTCCCAGTTCGGTATTTTAGTGCATATGGATTGTAATATGGAGCGGGGTATAACATAAGTCATTACGCGATGGTGTATAAGCTTCTTTTAATATTGTTTGCAAAAATCACACTTCTCAAGGTGTTTCTTTGGAACACATTGCACCAAAAGCCGTTCGCAAAACCTGAAATATCAATTTACGGATTGTATGGTTCACGTAAAATAGTAAAACCGTTTTGTGTATGTATTACAGTATATATATACACTTTTCCTTGTTATGACTGTTACTCCTGTTACATGTCATTTTTTATTTGTTCCACTAATAACACACGCTAATGATAATATTACTTGGAGCATCTGTCTTCTCCGAATACCTAAGTAGACAGCTGCATGTTTCAACAAAAAAGTGTAGATAATTCGTTCTTTTGTACATTCTTAAAACAAACCTGCTTATGCTAATGATAATATTACTTGGAGCATCTGTCTTCTCCGAATACCTAAGTAGACAGCTGCATGTTTCAACAAAAAAGTGTAGATAATTCGTTCTTTTGTACATTCTTAAAACAAATCTGCTTAGCTCCATACATCTACCTCCACATATGGATTAGTTCTGCAATATGTTTTTCAATACTAAACAATCTTTAAAAGGTTTTGCGTATTTGCTCTAATTCCCAACGTAAAACGGATCGTAAAAACGGAAATCGGTAAGTGACTTGCAGTTACAAGATTTATATAAAAAATTAGGGCAAGTTTGCACCGTAAGCCGTTCATGTCTAATCATCAACGTAGCTTTGTTGTATAAACCCTTCTGATATTCGGGTGCCTTTGGAAAAAGTATTCTTACAATATTGGTGTACAAGTATGCGCTTATAACCAGAACTTCTGTATACTTCTTGTTATCTGTATAACAATCAAAGTTAATAAGATCAAAAAGTAGTGTCTTTCAAGGAGAAAAACATCATCAAATACCATGGACCGGCGTAAAGAATCCAGGTCGTGACTCCATCAAAAGAGTTGTGAAAAGCACACGCACAAAACTGTTTTGCCCACTTTCCCCTTTTGTTCAAAGCATAATCACCTATTTCTTTTGCAGAGATCAAACAGGTCGTTAGTCCCTCTATTTTCAAGGGAAAAACGTAAAATTATCATATATTCTAGCATAACGGAGCTATTTTTCTCTTTTACGCACATTATTTCCACAAAGTTGTCTTCGTGAGTGTTGACTGAGGACACCATCGTATCGCGGTGTATTTAGAACGGTGTCATCTCATTACGACACTTCACAGCTTTTGTTTGCACTCTCCAAGCCAGTTCCTCCTCTTTTGTTTGATGACACGTTTGTCTACCACTCTAACGAGGTTGAAAGTGGCGTGACTTGGATGTACGTATGCCCCTGTATGACATATTTTATTTCAAATAAAAATACACGGTGCTTTTTGTATTCAGTCATAGTGACTGAGTCACCTCTTTGCCTGTTATTTTGCATTTAAAGATAATATCCCAAATAAATGTACATTTTAAAAATTGTATGCTGCTTTGTCTATATAAAACATTATTTTGCTTTCGGAAGTTATTAGTACACGTTTAGGCACGGTTAGGTTTCCACTGAAATGAAAACGAAACAACGTTTGCGTAAATACAAAGAGGAAGCTTAAAACTGCATAATTTGTATATGCAACAAAATAGAGAGAGAGAAAACATGAGAATACATTTACAAAACAAGTTCTATATACTGCTCATCCTTTATACATAAATAAGNGCAACAAAATAGAGAGAGAGAAAACATGAGAATACATATACAAAACAAGTTCTATATACTGCTCATCCTTTCGTTTTGTCGTCCAGTGCAAAAACTTTTTTGTGGTCCTTTGAGAGTGAATCAAAAGCCATAAATCTTGATTCCAACTGACTCCAGAATGAGACTCGTGTTTTATGGAATGGAATAAAATAGATGATTGTTATTAGTATGCACATACATGTTTATTTTAAGTAGTCAACATCTGCCTGCTTCCTCTCCTCTCTCTTATGCTCAATTCAACCGGAAAACTGAAAGAAGGGACAAGGACAGTCTTGTTTTCTAGTTAACGTATACACACCACCGTACCGATTTGTTTTTTAGTTAAAGTAAACAATGTGTGTATTAAGCCAGCTAGTTATTTCAGAGTTTGGACAGGAAAGGCACAATATTTTCTAAGTACACACGTAACATATGTGCCCATATATATATATGTATATTCTATAGTCTATACAAGTTGACTCAAATAGATGCATACGGCAGCAACACCAATTTAATGATCTGTCGTATGCTTCCGTGGTCAGCAAAGGAAGGTGACATGAATATGACACCGTTTTTATGAGTGTTGTCCAGTCAAGGGAATAACAATATGACAAGGTGTATACATACATATATATGCAATGTACAACACTTCATGCAGATGAAGTGTGTATTATCATCATGATCCTGTGGAATCTTACGTGACTCAACTGTGCGGTAGTGTGTTGGATTTTTTAAAAAATTCTCCACTTTACTCTAGCCATCAAATAAGTAGCTTCTATTTTATGAAGCCCTTTGGTCAGCACCATGTCTATGTATTTTTTTCTTTGTTGCTTCAGCTAATCTTCCACAGATTTGCTGCCTTTTGCTTCACGTTTTCTTCCGTGAAAATTTTTCTTTATACACAATGGAGCTCAGCAGTCCGTTAATAATGATCGGATGTCCTCAATACAAAGTATGAACGAGGCATGATAGTCAATAACGAGTGTACAACAGGAGAATTCAGTTTTCCTACCCATCCTTCCCTTTCTCATCTGCTGCTTTGATGTTTAACGGGAGAAAAGTGGAAACATAGGTATTACTTATTATTATGACAGGATGATCATGACTGGACTCACGAATCACTGAACGATTTTTCTTCCAAACTCTTATCTAGTCCTGACAGGACTTTTAGGGATGGACAGGGTGAGAGGAAGAGAAAGAAGCCAACAGAGTTTTCATGGAGTATTCCAGGCAAGCATATTATATTGGTGCAAGTAACAAAGGAAACAGCTCCAGATTTTTACTTTACTCAATATTTTTTCCTTAACTTGCGATGATGAGAATATGTGAGAGGGAAAGTCTTACATTTTCCGCTTCCAATTCAATCTGTATTCATACAAATAATGCATTTATGGTGTAACTGACCAACAACAAAGCAACTTTTTCCCTTGTTATTGTAAAGGTATTATATTAAAGAGTCTTGGAGCTTTTCTCTGGCATGATTGAAAGGAAATTGTCGATGGTGATGGGGCGAGTGGATGTATGTGTATGCTGATATTTCCGTTATTATTATAGGACACAAAAAGTAAGTCAGTTCTTTATTGCCTCTCAAAATTAATGGATAAAATAAAGATTTGGTTGGGCTACTTTCTTTGATTCAAAAAAATTAAAATAAGCTCAAAACAAGATTCAAAGAAGTAGTGAAACTTACTTAAACTTATTTTTAACGGTTATATGCACCTTTTTATCGTGTTTTAAATTCAATCAAGTAACTTAGCTCGCTTTCTTTTGCGTAGAAAGAAGAAGTGTTAAACTATAGTATAGAAGTTTAACCTTGCAAGTTAATCAAAATGACATTATACCTTGATTTGGTTGGAATTCATTTCCTCCCCATCTCGCATCCTAACTAACCTTGCTGGAGTTTGCATGCCTTTAGGTAACAAAGAAGGAGGGCTGAAAGTAGAAATTTCTTGATCAAAAGCTTTCTTCCAGTTCGATATGGTCGTTTACAGAGTACAACGCAGTTTAGTTTACGTAGTAAGATAGCATCTTTGAGGCAAAAAAAAGTAAAGTGGCTCACTCGGATAATCAAGATTTTCTAGATTATTTTTTCATTAGAAGAGGAATGAACTTTTTGAGTGCCTACAAGAAAGGCACGGATAAATGATAGATCACTTGCCCAAACATAGGTATATCGCTTAAAAGTTTCTTTCTGTGTATGTGGCGCATTGGTAAAATTGGAAAACTAAATGGGAACGTGACTGAAACGAATCTGAAATCTGATAACTTGAAGAAACCTGGCAAAGCCTTGAACATGTTTGATTAAAAGTAGGTTGAAAGTATCTAAATTTTGAGAAAAGTTTGTGCTGTATGGCATATCGTCAAAAATTGTGAAGAGACTAATTGATTTGGTTACTTTTTTGTATTGCTTGGTTTTCAAAAACGATTTCCTTCATTGCTTTCAAAAATCGCATTTTATGTCAACTCCAATATCCCCTTCAAAGACACTCCAAAGGTCTGAGAGAAAGAAAGATGAATAACGGATATGACAATGCATTATTAGCAAGTGGAAAGTAAGTGGTGGGAAGTTATGAATCGGAGATAGTGAGAAAATAGGAGGTGAAACTAGTCGTATCCGTCCTAGAAATGTGAGCTGATGTTATTTCCAGTATTGCTATGTATATATACAAAAAACTCAGTACACTTTTACTCTGACTAAACCTAAGATGTGTATATATTGTAGTAAGTGAGGCGCTAAAAAAGGAGACAAGAAGACAAGGTTTTCGTCTTTTTCCCCTGACTGACTTGACTATGTGAGGGAAATCTTTGTTAACACATACAGGAAATGGAATCCAACCGCTCTCACAGTCAGTGCTACTTTTCTGATTGTGATGATGATGACGATGATGGTGGCAATGCTTACTTAGGACCACAAGCATATACTTTTAGCATACAACAGATACTTCTAGCTACTTCTATTATTGCTCCTGCTACTTATTGAACTTACTTAAGATCATCTCACTTTTCTTTCAGCCAAAGTTAACAGGCATTTTCTTAAAGTAGCTGGCTGGCACGGGCACAGATAATATGGCATCCAACCATAAGAATGGGGAGAAAAGTAAAAAGGGAAAGGAGAAAGAAAGAAGAATGGGAATAGTTTCATATATTACACGTATGCTTTGTATATATACACTGTTCTACTCTACATCCATATCCAATCCATCTGAATAAAATGCGGAGATCCGGATATTTTAAGCTGTGTATATTATATGTTTCTTGTGTATCCTAAAGGAAGAAAAAGTGAGAGAGAACTCTTTTTACTAATGCCCGGTAGCAAATGGTAATGGTGTGCGGTGGTGTACTGGTGTGAAAAGTGCTCTTTTAAGCAGGCAGGAAGAAAAGTAACTCAAAGTAATTCTTTGGCTTCCTCTTTGCCAATAACTTTTACTGATAGTAGTCACATTTACCAACCAGGCATTAACAGCGCAAAAAAAAGAACAAAAAAGCTGCCCATTGAGCATCAATATTGCTTTTAAAGCAGAAGAGGGTTTTTTTTATATTGTATATATATTTAAGGGTTACGAATATGTTATATTGTTAAGACCAAATCTTGGCTTCACACGGTTTCACGTAAACACGTCGATAATGGACACTTTACCTCTGATCGGAGTATCGGGGTATCACGGTACATTCTTACTGGAGAATTTTTCCCAGATAAGAATCGGCAATCGTTTGTTTAATTAACAAAATAAAGGGAAAACTTAGCTGGAAATATTCGGCAACAATCTCACCACAGTTATGTGATCCAATTAGAATGGAAATCGGGTTGGTTGTGATTCTTTTACGTAACCCTTATTAATCTTGTTTTTCACTTTTGCAAAAGTTACAAGAAAAAGAAATGGTGTGGATCGGGGTAGATACAAAGTCTCACTTGCTCTTGATTTTCGTCGAGATACTTAGATACTTTTGCCTTTTCTCAGTAATTAAATAAATATCACGGTATGTTTAAATGGAAAGGCCACAACACAAGTTTAAACTACGTATATACTATTGCATATGCTCATTTTATATCCCTGATAAAACTTACTAAAACAATCAAGACATTTTTTCAGTGTGGTTGGTATACCCTTATCTCCACGTTTAAAATCAACGATGCATACCGATACAAACTATGTTTTTTATTCGTGGTTGGTGTGAATAATCAAAAGGTTTAAGAAAAAGGTTTAAACTAAAACCTTTAACAACGCAATGTAAACTTTTAATTTCCAATGCTTAAATTAATGTATTGCTATCGCCTTTCCTTTCATATAAACTCATTTTTATGTGTATATACATCATAATGCTATATTAAATGGAACATTTGTGAAGTAATGAAACAATGCAATGACGCCCTATAAAAAAGTCACAACAGATCTGCATAGAACAACAATAATGCACATCAGTTTCATGCTCATCTTGTGTCTCTTGATGTGATACTCGGGATTTCTTGAATTTCACGGAGATTTGAAAGTTACAAAAGAGACGTGATACCTTCTTCCTGCATCTGCAGTGCATATCATCATCGCATCGTCATCATCAGTATCACGTTATGAAACTCATTGCATAACAAAAGAAAACCCGCTGAAGTACTACTTCTTACGCATGTAAATGACAGTAAAACTATCTATTCTTACAACATTACAACACTAAAAAAAGATTTTGTGTTTTATTCCCTGCAAATCATATTTACATAATGGTCGCATCATCGTCACAAAAGAAAAAGAAACCTAGTCACCAATATGCACACCCTTCAGCTATACAGATGCTCTTTTTCCAAAAAGTCAGAAGATGATAGCATTATCAACTCTTATACAACTCCTACTATTATACCCAATATACTTTTTCCTTTCTTCTTTTCCTTAGTACGTTTTGCCTGCTGCTCCTTTTTATTTGGAATGCAAATGACGTTGGAGACATTAATTACGACTAATTGAATTGTTACTAATTATACTGACTTTTCTTTCGCTCTCTTCTTCGCTTCTCTCTCTCTTTTCTTTGTCTTCCCCTTGACTGACTTTTTACACAACATGTTTTGGAGGATACAAAAAGGGAGCATCTCAGAGGATAATGTGTATCGTATAAGATATCATAGTGGTGGCGGCACACATGTAGTAAAAACCTCAAAGTAGAAACAATAGAAGCAGCAATGACTTTGTAGACGACTCTTCCACAAGATTTTCATTGCTTTTCCTTGAATTACATCTATAGATATCTTTTTACTTTTTCATAGTTTTCTTGTGGAAGTTACCGAAGCGTAAAATTTTGAAAACCTGTGTGGTCGCAGTGAAACACGTGCTGCTGTATACTGTCGTCGTAAATGGCACACTATACTATAATATGGGAGCAGAAGAATAGTTTACTTTAATATGCAAGGTAACATCAGAAATAGCATACAGACGTATGTACGTGTCATTTTTTATTACAACGTATTGTACAACTCTTACTGCTGAGGTTTCCTTTCCGGTGAAACTCCTTCGTGGAATAATTACGTGTTTCTTTTGAGGAGGAAACTGAAAAAGGTATATTCATCTTAGAAAGAATTTTTCGTTTCCTTTAACATGCCCTTCTACTTTTTCTTGATACATTTACATAATATATACTTGTGTGAAAGTATAACAAATGGCAACCTCCATATTATAAGACCTGTTTCCGTTTCCAATGATGAGCATAATGATACACGTATTTCTCTCGTCTATGGCACGGCGTGTACCTCTAAGAAAAATGAGGTAGGATACGTAGGAAGCACCTTGTGCAGGAAAAAATTGTTGTGGAAAAGGAAGGAAGCCTTGTTGTTTATATTGTCTTCATAATAGCGTCCGGGTATACACATACGGCGTCATCATGTAGATTGTTGCAGATTGTACTACTTCTTTTCATCTTCGTCTTCCGTAACAAATCTTTCTCCTTTATACTTTTTTTCCCAGCCATCTCTCCTTCTTCCTCTTCTTTCTTTCACTTACCGTTTTTCTCCTGTATCGTTTTTCTTCGTTTTTGGCTTCCGTTATACACATACTTGTCTGTCTCTCCACTATATTTTCTTCCTCTCCCTGATTACCTATTCCACAGGAGTCTCATCCTCCTTTTCAACCTTGTGTGCCAAGGGATGGGCTCTGCTGGTGAATGAAAAAGCTACCACCACACACCGTACTATACATATACCGCTTGGCTCCTGTTGTTGACTATGATGATTGTTACAACGTAGTTGGTTGGATGCTCCTGTGGAATTATTATTGCGATGAAATTGCTTACAAAAAGGACAGTTTCCTTATGTTACTCGCACACAAGCTACTTCTTTATTCCTCTTTTGTCCCTTTTTCTTTTCACCGGCTTTTTTTCTTCTTCCGCTGTCGAGAACATCCTTTTGCATCTTCTCTCTCTCTCTCCGGTAGTAAGGAAACAAAGTTAGCTTGTCTTATACAATTTCTTTTTCTCCTGCTCACGATTTTCATCTCAATCTGTCATGAGAGGGCTAATTAGTCACACGTCAACTACTTTGTCTTAGGGAACGCTAAAAAGAAATCACGTATGCAACAAACGAGCAGGGAAGCTCTCTTTTCTCTGTCTTTCTCTGTAGCTTGCAAAACACGCTTGCTGTATAATCTTAAGCATGGGAAGCACACTAATAAGAATACCGTGTTGTGTTCAAAATTAATTTAGAACACTTGTTTTGTCACCGTCACATAATTTCATTCTTCTAAATACGCTTACCTCCTATACACCATATAACATTGGATGTTTTCATCCTTTCAAACTTCCTTTTCCGAAAATATGTATATTTATATTTATAGCGAAAGGCATATTGTATTAAGTAAAAATTATTTCAATTTTTAAAACGCTCTGCCAGTTCTAATTATATTCGGCCAGGTTTTACACAATCCCAAAGTTGTAATTATGCTTTACAGTGTACAATGCAAAAATATATTGATTAACAGTATTTGGATTGTCCTATCCACTTATTTTATATAAATTCTATTGAATTTATGAAGCATGTTGTGGAACAACATTTTGCAACACTGCATGACTTTCTGAATAAATTCCAATTTTGCAATGCTTTAAGCAAGAATTCATATAGAATGCAAATACAGAGCGTGAGCTAGAGAAAGTCAGCTACTATTCAAATATGAATAATATGGAAATATTATTAATTTAAACAAGAAACTTTTGGTCAGTCTGTGAGTCTGCAGTTTTCATACAGATTTTAATCTCTGCTTCGTAGAAATGTAGTCCACTCTCAACTCTAAATTCAGTCTATTACATATGAACTTGTTCCAGGTCCTTTTCATAACGAAGGTATTTTTATCCCGGTATTTTTGTTGAAAAGGAATTTCCTCAATAATAGTACAACCTTAAATACAAAACCATTCATTTGTGTGTTGTATAACATTCAGCAAATAATAATATTGTATTTTTTCCATTCTGAATACAATTTCGTACTCTTGTTATATCAAATTCACAACGTGTTTTGTATTTTGTATACCTATATTCATCGACCTATCTAAAAGAAAATTTATTGAAACAGCTCAATAAACGAAGGAAAACTTATACATCCCCTTCCATTCACCATTCCATTCCGGTATACTTCCGAAATATTTTCATTATTTTAACCTGTGCCCATATATATACGCATCCATACAACCTTAAGGTACATGCTTCAACTGTAGCCGTGGGTCATTTAATAATTAAGTCTGGAAATTGGAAGATGACCAAGACCAAACCATAACTTTTTGTAAAGGCAAACAGGATGGTTCTCTGTCTCTATCTCCCTCCATGCCTATTATTGCTGTTATACATACAAACACGATCAGAACACGGGAACAAAAAGTAAGCTACCGATAGAAAAAACGGGTTTATTATTAGTAGGAAGTATGCGGGAGTAGGTAGTAGTAACTAGGTACTAGGTATGCAATATTTCTCTTCCCTAAAAGTAACTTTTTTAGGTAGAGCAGAGAAAGTATATTGAAAACGCCCGGTGAAAGATGGTCCATATAGGATTTGCAGACAAGACCGGATTCTGGTATTTTAATATGGCAAATTCCTCTGGTTTTCCTTCCGTTCGCTCGTTCAAGTTGAGCAACTAAACTTGGGGGAAAGTATTACTATTGCTGTTTTATTATAGACGAATATTCCGCTTATTTGCCGTCCACTCCTCTCTCCTGCGCTTCAACCGTGTGGTGGTTTTGTTCCGAGGTCGACAATGGAGAATTTTAGGTACGTCTCATCATTATCTGTACATAAATTCCTAGTTTGCTCCGCTCGAAGCAATATTGACCATATACGACTATTTAAGGTAGGTATATTGGTATGCATATTAAAAGGAAGTTGAATTAAAATGTTGGTCGGATGAACGGACGGTACGGATAGATAGGTAGAGTTGGGTAAAGGAGAAAAAGCAACAAGCAAATCAACTCATCTTCAGTTTCCGAATACTTTTTATGTTTTGAAAGTTCGTTACTTCAATTTATGCAAAAGGCAAATATAAAGAGAAGCAGTGTCTGCCACCTTTATACGAGAAATTTTGATGATGACTCCAATCAAACGCGCCTCTAATTCTTTACTTTCGCCTAAGCCATGAAAAGCATCGTATGCATATTCTTATTAAAAATAATTTA
>JAHZNG010004123.1:0-31801 GCA_027744375.1 Orchesellides sinensis | reverse complement strand
AAAGCATATAGCTGGTATTGCAACGAAGCAGTCGACATGTATTGAACATAATTAGCAAAATTCGCACTGAGATGAGGATGCATATTTCTTTTGGCATGTTGCACCAACAAAGTATTATATACTGACTTTCCATACTCCGTAAAACGTTCCAGCAAAGCTTCACTCACTGACCGTGTCAATATATCCATCCATATGTATCTCTCACGCAAATCCCTCTACTTTATTTAAAGGACTCCGACGTCTCTGTCCCGTTTCATTGTCGATTTGGACACCAGCTTCATTTCACCCTACTTTCATAAGATTTTCCCTGAAGTGTTTAGAATTTTAGTCGTGCTTCTAGTTTGTAAGAAATCGTGTCCTGCTGGTGAAGTAGCCATTATGAAGAGTTACTTTTACCACGCGACAGTATTTTGTTGACCTAAGTTTGTATTTACATATTGGAAAAGTATTTTTAATATAGGAAAAGCGTTGACCAATCTAACAACGTGTGTGCATTGGTGAAGTGATTATTGGAATGTAAAGTGTTACTCTAACTCTAACCATTTAAATCGCTTTGATTTTTATATTAAAAAATTAAGGGGAAATATGTCGCGTGGAAGTATTGGAAAATGCGAAAACCTATGCGCTGAAGAGGTGAGTTGTGGAAAACGATAATACCATTATAAATCTAAGTCTGGGTAAAGTTTTGGATGTTAGAGTTGCCAGAACAATTTGATTTATTTTTGAAATTTAATCAAACAGAATTTAATCGTGTGACTGATATTATGATATACTAAAACTTGAATGCATATCGTTTCCTTCCGCGAATATGACCTGACTCATTAGAGGAAAATGATATTCTTTCTTGTCACGTTTTTAATACAGGGTGAAGGTATTCAAGTATTCATCAACCTTCGTTATTATCATTATAGCGTAAATATCAACGTAACTAATTAGCATATGTAGGAAAGAAAAGAAAAATATACATAAAACTAGAAAAGTCTGTTGCCTACTTAGGGATTAGGAAGCCATACTTGATATAATCTCCGACAGTCAATAAATATACGAGCAAAGGGATGCAAGCATGTCTGAATATTTTAATGACGGTGGTGATGCACTCTGTTTGTATGTATCTTCTAATATGAATGTGAATTAAGGGTCGCTCGGACAAACTGGAGGTGGCTGTAAGGAAGGGTAACGTTCGCATGCCAAACCTACCAAAGTCGTTGACATCTGATGAGAAAAAGTATTTGCTTGCTGTGGATCGCGGAGACCTTGCTAATGTCCGAAGGTGAAATAGGATACTTCGCAATATTATTGCAAATGACTGAGGATGAGGATTAGAAATCATAACATGCATATACCTCTACAAACTAATTATCTCTGATAGAATCCTTCAAAAAGCAATCCGCGATGGCTCACTGGACATTAACTGTGTGGACCCATTGGGTCGAGGCGCCCTACTCATGGCAATTGAAGCGGAGCACTTGGCCATGGTGGAATTGCTGATTGTGATGGGAGTCAAGACGGCAGACGCCTTGCTCCACGCTATCGACAGGGAGTTTGTTGAAGGCGTGGAGCTGCTTCTCGAGCATGAAGAGCTCATTCATAAGGAGGGAGAACTTTACGTATGGAAAACTACACACTTTATTTCATTTTTGTAAAAAATATATTTTGGTTGAAGAAATTCGGTTGTTGACAGCAGAGCTGGGAAAATGTAGACCGGGACACGGCGACATTCACGCCTGAAATCACACCTCTCATTTTGGCTGCCCACAGGAATAACTATGAAATTGTCAAGATACTTTTAGATCGTGGTGCCACCTTGCCAATGCCTCATGACATCAGGTTAATTAATTAGTTTCCACATGTATTTTCATATTATTTTAATTCGGTTTTATTATGATGTGGGGAAATGATTTAGATGTGGGTGTAATGAATGCATTGAAGGCGTTCGTCGAGACTGTCTTCGTCACTCGGCATCCCGTATAAATTCCTACAAAGCCCTGGCTAGCCCTTCCCTAATCGCGCTCACCTCCACCGATCCACTCTTGACTGCTTTCGAGCTGTCGTGGGAATTGAAACAGTTGTCCTTTTCAGAGCCAGAGTTTCGCGGTGAATATTTGGTGAGGACGCGACGCGACGCTAGCATTTAATTATATAAGAATACTAATTGAAGGGAAAGATGTTATTTTTATTGGGATGAATTTAGGAACTGAGGAAAAGGAGTCAGGACTTTGCAGTGTCTCTATTGAGCCATACAAGAACATCACATGAGTTGGAGGTTATGCTCAACTTTGACCCAAACATAATGAAGGAGGATGACGAAAGCGTGAATGAGCTGGAGCCCTCTGACATTCACGAGTGTGGCCTGTCCAGGCTTCGCCTTGCTATTAATTACAAGCAGAAGAAGGTATGTAAACGGTGACTATTCTCAAAAGTAACAAACTTTGAATTTCAACCATTGCTGCACAAACTGGCTGTACTATAGGAATAAAAATAAAAATTATAATAGTTTCATCAAATTTAGTTAAGGGAGCCTTTAATAGACTCAATGATAGTCTTGCATACCCCATGAATTTTCTGGGTATTGTAACAGTTGTAAGCGATATTTTATTATGTATTTATTTTTATTTATTTATTTTACTTATCTGCGAATTTGTTTGGCATTTCGCATCGTTATATTAACAGGCCGCCGGCCATTGGGCGCACGATCCTGTGAGGAACACATAATCATCATAAGCGTACAGACCTGTACTTTAGCCTAGTACGTAAACGGCAGCTTCTTTTGGCCTAGTTCTTTTTGCATTGATCTTCTATATACCTAAGCTTAGTTTAGCAGCCAAAAACCTTTTAATTGGAGGTTAACTTTGAGGCTTTTAATTGAATTAACATAACCTTCGATTAACATTTCTTATATGGCATGTGTACATCAATCGACTCAAATTGACGAGTTAAGTTTAATTGTGTAGTTAGTTTATGTGTTAGATTCGATAAGAGTCAGTTATTAGTTTAAGGCACATAAACCCGTAAATCTCGTAAAGCTTCTTTCGTCCTAGTTCTGTTTGCATTAATCTTCCATGTACCTATGTTCAGGCAAAACGTTTTTAATTGGAGCTTATCTTCATGCTTAATTAAATGATAACCAGAATCAAAAATTTCTTATAAGGGATGTAGATAATTCGGATGTCAAGTACTCTTCAGTGGTATTATTCGCTTACACCCACCTATCGATAAGCACCAGAGAATCAGCTGATATACAGAGATTGAATTTTGTGCAACCCTAGTTGTATAACCTTAATTTTAAGCAAATTCTTTTACCTGTGAATTTTATGGCACTTTTGAGAGTAGTTTAGTACTTCTAGTTACAACTTATCTGATGCTTGATGCTGATATCAAAATAGATATTTCTATAACTTGCCTGTTTAAAAAATACACTGGTAAGATAGGTTTAAATGGGGTTACGCGTTTCGCCTACGCCTGTGCTAGAAATCGCATATACCGTTTTAGAATATGCAAACCCAGAAACAATACAGACACATAAAAGGTCCAAGTAAGATGATTTTCTACGTAATTTTCATGCCTTTTTCGCAGATAACCTAACCTGACCAAAATAAAGTAAATCCCCCTTATGAGAGTCAAAATATGAAAACCAAAGGAATTTCAGTTAAAGGTCAGGTTAGGTAATCTGCGAAAGTCAAGTAGAGCTTCTTCTATCCTACAACGAATTTAAAATACATGGTATTTTCATATATCCTGCAACGACATATGCGAGAAATCGCACTGGCGTAAGCGATACCCTGTTTGAACCCATCCTACCCTTTTGAGGGTACTAGTAGACATTATAATCTATATGTAGTATGGGAATTTTTAAGAGTTAAAAATGATTTTTTGTTGCTTTAGTTTGTAGCTCACTCTTGGGTCCAACAACTGCTCGCCTCCATCTGGTACGAAGGACTACCTGGCTTCCGGCAGAAAGGGAGCGTGGGGAAAGGGATGGAGGTCGCTAAAGTGATCGCACTGGCTCCATTCTACTGCTTGATTTACATGCTAGCACCAAGTAGTCAGACGGGACGGTTGATTCGAAAGCCCTTCATGAAATTTCTTATTCAGACCTCGTCCTATCTTTTCTTCTTACGTAAATTACATTTTTTCCTTAAATAATTAGTAATTTATTGAAACTTTGGTTAAAATAAGCTTGTCTGTTTTATTGTATATTTTGCACAGTTCTTTTGATTCTGGTGTCGCAAAGAGTGGAAGAGCAATTTGCAGATTGGCTGGACTCGATCAAGATGAGCAACGACCCCAACTATCACTTTCAGAGGAAGCAGCACCGTGGAAATCCACCGCGGTACCTGGAGCTCTTGGTCGTCTGCTACGTCATTGGTTTTATATGGGAGGAAACGAGGGAATTGGCGAGGGAAGGCTTTCGTGCGTACGTGTGCGACATGTGGAATGCAATCGACTTCCTAAGAAACTTTACCTATGTCAGTGTCGTCTTTTTGAGGGGTTGGGCTTATATTCAGCAACAGCAGGAAATTGCTAGGGATCCCCAAAAGGCATACATTCCTCGAGAGGATTGGGATGATTATGACCCACAACTGATTGCTGAAGGTCTCTTTGCTGCCGCCAACATATTCAGGTGGGACAAAATAAAAAATTGGACCTTTCTTTTTGATTATGAGCAGTTTTTGAGTGGGATTTTTATGAAATTCTTGTAGTGCTCTTAAGCTTGTTCACACCTCGTCAATAAATCCACATTTGGGACCACTTCAAATCTCATTGGGTCGAATGATTGTGGACATTCTCAAGTTCTTTTTCTTCTACTCCCTCGTTCTATTTGCCTTTGCATGCGGTAACACGGATTCTTAGTAATACTTTTGTTATAAGAAAATTTAGCATTGAGCAAGTTTTAATATAATTGAAATGATCTGTGGAGATCAGGTCTAAACCAGCTTTTATGGTACTTTGCTGACTTGGAGAAGGACAAGTGCTACTCTCTTCCTGGAGGTCTGCCTGACTGGAAAAATAATGGAGAGGCGTGCATGAAATGGAGGCGTTTCGGAAAGTATGTTAATATTTTAGATATTTTAAAATGTGTTTTGAAGAAAAATACGGATGAAGCACTCAAAATTTTACATATTTTTACTATAGCTTTTTCTTCGGAGTTAACAATTGATTAACAAAAAGTTTCTAAAGTTCTGTAATAATATTAATTAATATGCTACTTAAAACAGGAAAAAGCTGACACGGAATGGAAGTTTGCAAGGACGAAGCTATGGCTGAGCTACTTTGATGAGGACTCTACACTCCCTTCCCCATTTAACTTGATCCCAACACCCAAACAAGTGATAAGGCTTCTTGGCCGACTAATCGGAGGGGTTGGAGGCAACAAGAGTAGCTCAAAAGCGGTATGACTCATGACGACAGTTTTTTCCTGTCCTTCCTTATAAAATACAGAGGCCCTGAGTCTAGTAATTATTGATTGATTTTTTAGAAGGAGGCAAAAATGTCAGAGTTGAGAGAGCAGGCAAGGGAATACACAGCAGTGATGCGTGCTCTCGTGTGGCGTTACATCAGCGGCATGCACCGCAAGAAGGAAGAGGAGACGGTAGTCACTGTGGATGACGTCAATGAAATCAAAGGCGAAATCTCAACGCTTCGCTGTGACCTCGTCGAAATGTACAAGAACAACGGGATGAATGTTACAAATATTGCGCAAAAGCGTAAGTTGTGTATCTATATTTTAGTTTGGTATAAAAATAATTATAAATAAAATTATTTGTATTATGATAGAGGTGGCTGTGTCAAAGAAAACGCGAGAGTGGGAGAGACGCCTGTTCCGAGGATTTCACGTTGCTCCAGCCGCAGGGGATGAGACGATTATGCTCAACGTGCAGGCTGGACTTGGTCAAGATGATGATGACAGAGGTGGGGAAACAGGAACAGATAAGTTTCGACGCATGGCCAGACTCGCTTTGCTGAACAGAGAGCGCCTTGCCAGACCACCCAAGCATTTATCCCACATTGGGAGGTGCACCAGCAACGAATCCTTCAAGTCACGCCAGAGTCTCAAGACAGCAATGGAACAAGCAAAGAAAATGGTAGAGAAATCTAACCCATCTCCTATTCCCCCAACTCCGGAACCTGACAAAGTACTGGATGAGCCTGGTAGCAATAAACCAAGCGAGGGGCCAGGACCATCATCACCATCAAAAGACAGGAAGGACTCGGTGCTCTCAGTTGTTGCAGAGTCTGTGGCAAGCTTGACTCCAACGAGATGTGCTAAGGAGTGCAGTATTTCATCATCAGCTTCAATGGCGACACTTTCTCCAGAACAACAGGAAAGAGAGGATAAGGAGGACCAACAAGAGATAGCATCATCACCATCATCATCAGTTCCACCTCCCCCACCACCTCCATCGTCCTTAATGGATGAGCCCCTTCCGGAACATATTAACTTGGCCAAGCCTACCACACCAGAGTCAAAATTAAAGCAGTCACTGAGCAGGGTTTCAAAGTCTTTTCCAGAGTTGACTGATATTCCTTCAGCAATTGGGGGGAGGGACACGACTATTTCAATGGAGAATGAGACTAGGGCTGTTGACTCACCCAAAAAGACATCTGGCTATTCTACACCGTCTTCTACTAGACTCTCACGTAACAGCAGTTCAGTAGTGGACATCAACGCAGCGTCCACCCCCACCCCCTCCCAGAAACAGTTGGAGCGACAGCCAACTCTGGAAATGGACTCTGTTGTCTCATCCTCTACGACTAGGATCGACGTCCCATTCGTTCAAGAGGATGATAACGTGCCCTTGATAAGTGCAGACCACAGTCAGGGGTCATCCTCGTCAGTGGAGATAATAGCTACTACCACGACTCCCCCTTCATCAAATGGAGCTGCTCCCGCAACCACCAGCTCAGATTCAAAGTCTAACAGCCTCGCATTGCCCATCGCTGGGAATAAGATTGAGGATGTGAAGACTATCAAAAGACCCAAACCTGGTGGGGGATCTTGGTTTTAAAACTTGATGTGACATCACATTCATTTAACTATCATTTCATCTTCATCTTTCCTATATCGATCCTTAATTCTACACATGTGCCACATCCAGTTGGTAATAATATCATTGTTATTCAAAATACGAGTATTATTTAATCATGCGGCAAATAAATTATTATTAAAATTATTAAAAATCATGGTTCGTATTTCCTGATATTTTTGCATGTACTATTTATATACCATGGCATATTGCAACAAAGACTATACTACACCTGTCAATTCATATGCCCCTAAATAATGCGAAAAGCATCTGACGCTCCAGATTTGAAATGTATGAAAACACACAATCAAAATAAAAACTTTCAATCTTAATTTTTTTGAAATATTTAGGAAACTACCAATTACTACAAACCATTTCCGGTGCTCATAATAGGCATTTATCATTTATACTAGTTAAATTGACCCAGTGAACGCATTATCAGGCGCTGTCATCCATCAACCTTCACCTGAATGGCAAGTGCATTTTTTGACAAGTGCATTTGGCTAACATAAATATCAACATATAAAATTGTGCTTTTAGCAGTATTTGCATATAATTGTGTGCGTACTGTACTACCTACATTCAACCTAATACATAAAAATAAACACGGTGTAAGTTATCATCATCAATAAAGACAAGATAAGGCAGAAGAGCAAGCTTCAGACAAGCAGAAGTGCAGTACTGACCATAGCCGAGTGACTTTGTGGTGAGCCCCTAGCAACAGCTGATTTATATAAAGACATCAGCTGATATACACACAACAAATTATTGCATTCATTCAGACCTCTGTAAATATTTTTATTTACAATTTTAATATCATTTCGTGTGACAATTAACTAATTAAATTATTATCTCATATTTTAAAGCTTGGGAGACTCATTTCAAACAAGATTTTACATCAGAACTTACCTGCAACCTGTGATTTGAAGAAGAATCAAAACTAATTCAAGGAGTGACCCTAATTCATCATTTACAACTATTTTAACGAGATTTAGTAAGTAATTAAAAAAAATATGCATAAATAATTATTCCGTTACCATTGTAATGTGTGGTACATAAATTAAAAAATTAATATTTAATTTTTGGTTGAGGTGTTAATTCTTTATTTTTATTTTTTATAATTAGGACCACATGACCAGCTGTCAGCTGTTAAATCATCAGGACTTTTTTTTGACGACTACTGTGACCTTCCGTATCATCTGAAGCCAATTAAGACTGGAGACTGAAAATAGCTGAAGAAAGAAGAAATTGTGAACCTTCGATAAGTGGACAGAGAGTTGAGATTTTAAGTGAACAAGAAATTGTGCATCGACCAGTGAATCCTGAGCCCTGACCTATCCCTTGATCTGTAATTTCCCACATCCTGTATTGTATGTAACTAACACACTTAACTAATTAGCTTTAATTTAATCTCTTTTACTTCATTTTGTGGGTTTCTAGTTAACTAGTTTTACTAATTTAACTTAAAATGGCTAGTTCAAGGGCATTTATTTCATTTAGTGTAAACTGTAGCGTAGTTTCTTTTGTTTTCTCTGTTGTCTTTGCCGTGTCCAGATTCATGAAGCGAGAAACACTGTAACTTACGCTTCTTTTGCCATTATGGAGCTTTAGGTTAGGTTAATTAGGTTTTGGGTCTTTTTGTACTCTTTTTTGGTTTCTTTAGACTGAAAAGGACACGGATCTGGCTTTGTTTAAACGGAAGTAGGTTAGCTTTCTTTCTCTAAATCTAATTTTCTTTCTTTCATTTTAACTTGTCACTTTAAGTTTTCAGTTTGCAGTTTATTTCATTTTCTATCCGCTCTGTTTTTCCTGTTTCATTTTTTTCTGCAAACTTGTAGGCTGCACATGTTAATTAATTGCAATTAATCTAAAAATTAACTAAAAATCCTTTCATATTCTCCTAAATAACATGATCAGTAACCTCCACGTCATCCCTTTCCAATTCATTGTACTGACCACATGGTAACAACCATTCACCTAAAAATAAATAAGTCTTAAAAAGTCACCAGCCGTCATCAGCTGTGCATAAAATCCAAAATATCAACATTTAAATTTAAATATCCAATTAATTAAAACTGACTGAGATAGTGTAAAAAATTAAACTATATTTTTCTACAAGTTCAATAAACACTTTCAGTGGTGATACTCAGCTCTGATTTTAACAAGATAGGGCGTTAGGTAGACGATAAAAAATTAACTACTGTTAAGTGACTTCAGTTAAAAAGTTGTGTTTTAATTGGGGAAAGAACAAGGACGACACCGAAGCGGTTGGACCTCGTAGTGGACCTTCGTGATGGCTTCAACCAGTAAAGCTTCAAGCCCCCCTGAGAGTCCAGTTCCTTCGCCCTCATCAACTGCGGCAGCTTCTAAAGTTGTAGGATCCTCTCAGACGTCATTCCATATCAAGGGTGTAGAAGATGAGCCCTGCACAGAACGGTGCCGGTCCAAGAGACATGGACAACGAATTTGGGATATTGCACTTGGTGGTGGAGACGATATTGAAGTGGTGGCGCTCTGGGGGAAGACTTGTCTTAATTATTCCCAAGTCAGAGATGAATTTGGACGAACTGCTCTGCATGCTGCTGCTACCGCAGGAAAACTGAAGGTAAGGCATAACAAAATAAATAAATAAACAAACTTAGTTTAAAAAATGAACGGTCAATCTAAACTTATTTATTTACAGGCAGTGGAATGGCTCATTAAAACGCAGCCTTGCAATATCAACGCCAAGGACTACATTTCAGGATACACCCCACTCCACAGGAGTATTTACTTCGGACAAATCCACGTGACACGCTGTCTTCTTCAGGTAAATGCAATTATGATTCTTGATTTTGTATAATTTGATGTCATAATTGATAGCCATTATTTTATTAAATTCTCTAGCACGGTGCAGACCAGAACGTTCGCGACAACGAGGGACTGACCCCGCTGGAGCTCTGTCAAATGGACCGCCCTATTCCTTTCAAGCAGAACCCTGGTGACATGACTGAACTCTCCGTGTGGGGCAGCAATGCAAACTACAACTTGGGAACTGGCACAGAGCACCCCCGTCATTATCCAGACGTCCTTGAAAAGTTTCGCAAGAGCGACATTAGTCTCAACAGTGTGGCCATGAACACTTACCACACCGCATTCCTAACACAGGAAGGGAAGCTCTACTCGTGCGGCTTTGGTAAAGGCGGCAGACTTGGCACTGGTGAGGACACTGCTGCCCTCCAACCTACTCCAGTGCATCTGAAAAGCGCCGGTCAATGCAAGTTGGTAGCTGTCGGTCAAGATCACACTGTCATTCTCACCGAGACAAAAGTATGGACTGTGGGCTCCAATGAGTTTGGCCAGCTGGGGCAGCCAATGACTTGTGAAAATCTGTTGGTGCCACGATCTTTGGACGTTCTTCAGAAATACAGTATTGATGGAGTGTTGGCGAGCAATGTCCACTCAGTTTTCTACAACAAGTCCACGATCCTCATGTGCGGAGCCAACTACGGCCAGTTCGGGAAGACGATAGGGGAAACTGTGAACGTGTATGGTCCTACAGTAGTCAGCGACAGACTCCCCCTTGACTCTGTGGGGAATGGGGAGATCACAACTGTTGGTGGTAGCGAGCTGTGTACAGCTGTCTGTGTTGATCAACGCTACATATTTTTACTCAGACGCTTTCAACATGTCAGAATTGACTCTAGGAATACAACGTAAGTATTTACATACATTTAAGAACATTTTAAGACATTTGCTTTTTCTTGGGCATTTTAAAACTATTTCATTTAATTTTTGACAGCTCTCAAAAAATTCTGAAGATGCAAGTATGTGGCGAGAAGAACAGTATCACCTTGTTTATGCTTACTGGGTCAGGCCGTGTACTAGTGTGGCGTGAAACGATGAACTCCAACGGGAAAGCGACAAATGAGGCAAGAGGAGCATTTACAAGACTCGTCTTTACCAGCTGTCGACTGTTGGACGTGAAGGACTTTAGCGTTAGCCAGCCAAGCGTCTTGCTGATCACCTCCACTGGAGAAGCCTACAAAGCAGGCTGGAACTGCAATAATCCTCCTGTTATTGTTGGCTTGATGGACGAGAGGTTTGGCCAAGTTGCTGCGGCCGACTTCCAGATTGCTGTCCGACGTGGTCACAGGAACTTAGAAGCACCCCCAATGGCTCTAGAGCTGATGAAAGTGAAGCGAGTACAAAACATCCAGACTGGCCTGACTGTTGCCTCTGATCCGAAGGGAAACAACTTTGCAGTTTTACAACGACACGCCATGATGGACCTCACAGATATACCTGAAATTGGAGCCAGTACCATGCTGCAAGATATGACCGAGTTGTACGTGGCCGCTGCAGAGGATGACGGGGTGTACGATGTTCTGTTTGAAGTCGGATTCGACCGATATCCTGCCCATCGCTTTATTATTTCCACGGTATCCCCAGTCATGAAGCGAGTTTTCTCAGATAACAGCGACAGCAATCCTGGAGCGTCTGCGCAAACGATCAAAGTGAAGAATAGTCTGTTTGGTGTGGACACCTCAAAGTGTGCCAGTTTAGAGGATTCCAAAATATTCAAAGCTGTACTGGACCTGATATACACCAATGATTGCTTCTTGTTGTCAGAGGACTTTATTACACAACTGAGAGAGGCAGAAATGATCGATGGGAAGAAGCATGGTGAGCAGTTTGAGACTAAGTCGAAGGAAATTGTGAAGATGCGCAATTTATTTAAACACCTTGGGATAGACGAGGGCTTTAAAGTGATGCAAGACTTACTGAACAAGCTTGATATGCTCATCCATCAACCAGCATCTGTAGTTTGCTTGAAATCCAAAAGAAGTCTGGACTTTTGCAGAGAAGACGGCGAAGAATACTATGACGTCGCACTTATCAGCCAGGACGGGGTGACCCTTCATGCCCACAGATGTATCTTGGCAGCAAGACTTGAGTATTTTCAGTCCATGTTTTCAGCACATTGGAATCAGGTAATATGCTCTAGTTTTAATTTTTTAAAATTATTGTTATAATTTATAAGTGAAAGCATGTAATTAACAAACTATGACTTTGTATTGCAGGGTTTCCAAAATCTAAGCATGAATAAGCCATTGTCACTGCCGTTCAGCTCCAAGGCTCTCAGCATTCTTCTGGACTATGTTTACACGGACAGCAGTCAAGTAGTGGACGGAGCAGAATTTGAGTTAGTGTCTGAAACGGTGGCGTTAGCAGACTACATGATGATGGACCGCCTACATCACATTTCCGAGTCTGAGCTGTCCAAAAGCATCACTGTAAAGAACGTCTCTCAAATCTTGGCTTTTGCATGGAAGCACAACAGTCCACAACTGAGAAACTGCTGCTTCAACTTTATCTCGCTCAACATGACTGCTGTGCTAGAAAACAACGCTTTGGAAAATCTGTCAACCGAGATCGTACAGGCTCTTGGAGATTACTACAGAGGGTCACAGAGTGAAAACTTAGGCATTTCCCGGGAGCATCATGCAAAACGTAGTCTAGCCGAACGAGAAGAGTATGAGGAAGCTGTGAGGCTGACTTCGCCTGAGATTCTGGAGCAGTTAGAAGATATTGAGAACACAGACGCTGCCCTTCTACTCAAGAAGAATACTCCAAAGAATACTCGATCTCGAGTGCGCCTTCGTTCCAGGACGCTGTCGGAGAGTGACTCAATCCATGAGCAGGATCAAGACGCGACTGCTTCACCCCAAGACTTGATTTTGAGGAGAGAGAGCTCAGTGGAGGAAGCGAAGAGCAGCACGCTTGCAACTCCAACAACAGCAACAGATCGCAAATACATAGTCCCTCTGCCAATGAACTCGAGTTGGACTAATGCTAGGAAGGTTGCAAGCTGTTCGTTGAAAATTGACGAGTTCCCGAGTCTAAAGGATGCTGCCAGTAGTCCTCCTCAGCGTAGCTTTGTTTCGTTGACGTCTTCTTCTACAACAAAAACTCTTGTGAAGGCCTCAACGTCGAATCCAGTCAATAAATGGGTGACTCCAGCTACTTCCTCTCAGACTGTGCTCCAGCTAGCTAAACCAAAGCCGACTGCAAGCGACTTTGCGCCTACTTCTTCTAAGATGCTCCAGCAAAGTAAGCCAAAGCCAACTACTAGCATCATCGCACCTCCTACTCCCCCTCAGCAGCCAGCCAAGCCGTCTGGAAGCCAACCACCAGCCGCTTCCTCAACTGGTGGAAAAAAGAAGACGAAATGGAGGACTGTTAAGTCAGACACAGATATCCTTCAGAAACCAGTCACCAGTCCTGTACCATCTTTATCCGCAACTGCGTTAACTTCTGATGGACGGGATCGACAGAATCCGTGGAAGGTCAGCGTTAAAAAGGAGGTCACTTTCAAGGACATCGTGGATGACGAGGTGGAAAAGAAGAGGAACTTTGAAAAGGCTATTAGCAAGCCATTGCCCATGATGCAGGTCGATATAAATTCTTTAAATATTCTTATCTACTTTAAACACTTTGTCTTCTAACATTCCCGGGGTAATTATGCTTTGGTTGCTAGTTTATTAACTGCCTTGCTTAATTTTCTCACCTTCCATAGAATTGTTACACATGTCATGTACAAAACACAATGTGCAGTTACCATCGTCAAGCTCAAGAAGATGCACCTCCGAATTCAACCACTAGTCGCGGTCAAATGATGAATGAATGAATCCATGCTTTGCTTCTTAAGATAACAAAAATTCCTAACTCCTTATTATCCTCCTACCTGTATTTGCAATTATATATAAATGATAGTTGTATGTTAAACTTGTAAATATCATCGTTTTTGTTTTATAAATATGCAATATGCATTCAAAGTTCAACTAATTTATGTTTTTGGTTCTACTTTTTGCTTTGATAGATTGAGGATGAAGCAATCAATTTCTTAACGAGCCACTACACGAGCGAGGACACTATTGATTACATTGAAATTCTCTCTGTAGAGAGAGTCGGCGAGTCCAACTTCTCAACCCCCATGTGGGTACAACACCCTGGAGCATTAACATCCCCAAAACCGTCTGACATGTTTGTGTAAAAAATGCAATAGTTATTATTATCATGCTCTATCAATATTTATAAAAACATAACAAATTGTAAGCAACCAAAAATCTGTATAACTTTAAAAATTACTTAAGTATTTGTAATATGATGCCCAATGCATTTAAAAGCCATCAAATTAGAAACGTAGTTGTAAATTGTGTTACATTATGCTATGCTGTTTGTTAAAATAAAAAATTATAAAATAATTTCCTAATAAAACTTGGTACTTTTCATTTTTCATGCCAGTCAATAAAATGAGAAAGTTCAAGTTGTTTTCTTTGATCAATATAACACATTCACGCATTTTAATATATTATTTTATTTTAGTCGCTTTTCTTTACAAAACAAAAAATCTCAGCTCAGATAATAATTCCAAAAATAGTTTACATATCTCTGATTGGTAACTACATCCTTAAATCCATACTATGTACATTTATCACTCAAATATAATTATTTACACAGACTTAACAAACTTCAACTAAAGACGACATTTGCATTTTTTGCATTAAAACTACCACAACTTGCGAAGGAAAGAATTTCGGCAGACCTAAATTCTGCATACTTAACATATTTCTGAATTAACACTAACTTTCTTAAGTAACGGTAACACTATAACGCTTTAACTGACAAGAAAATCAATGTATGTAAAAGTATAAAAAATGCAATATGCTAATTATGGACTTCTGGGGTAAGGCAGTGCAAAATCTGGGGAGAGTAAAAAAAAGTATAGTAACAAACACTCATTCATATTCATACATGCAAGCCAAGCCACAGCCACCCATTCTCATATCTACAGTTGAATATTACACTTAAACTAAATGTACAAAAATTGAGATTATCATTACTAAAACAAGTACCAAATCGAACTAGTCAATCGTTAAATATCTTATGGATATAAAAATAACGTCTTCTTAAATAAGTTTCATAGAAATTTAAAATAAAATTTTTCTACAGTTATCTGCACCACAGAGACAGGGTTTTTTAGCCCCATTACTAGAAGAAGTTGACGACGCTTCTGCATCCTTATCCTTGCTCTCTTGATCTTCAGGTTTACTCAGATAGTCAAACGTTAATTCTTGATCCTACATAAATAAAAAATGTTTTAAAGATGTCATCTATATATACATATGTTTCAAAGCGTAAATGTACAAACCAAAAGTCAAGTCCATACCTTAGCAATCTCTTTTGAGGCAAATAGAGCCAATTTTGGCAAGTTGGGATCCAAACAATCAACCCAGACATTGTGGACGACCAAGTTGGGATCACACGAATGGTTAATGAAATGAGAAACGTTTCCCATTTTTGCTGCGTCAATCGTATAAAGGCAAAATGTGTTCTCATCTTTATCATCTTCGTTAAAATCTAAATCAAATAAATAAGTAATGCCTTCTTGATCGTAAATTTTTCCTCGACGGTCTGCCTCCTCGCTCTTAATTATCTCGCCTGCATAGAGTGTCACGAACGTTCCTTTCTTAATTGGCTAAATTTTAAATAAAAAGTAAAATAATGAGTGATTTGGCTCAATACGTTAAACGTGAAGTAACAATTTAAAATTCGCGACAAACTTCACCTTTAAGGTCTTAACGCCCCATCCCCTGTTGTTGTTTGTGCGAAAAATGCAAACCTGCATTCCTTTAAGTGATTGCCACCCGTCTTGTACTACTCTGTTCACACAGTCACTACTACATTTACACTTCTTGTTACACTCAAAAATTGGCCTCCATGGAGGGATTTTCACTCTAGAAGATGGGATAAAATGCAATAAATTCAAAACTCACATTCTCTATAAGCCGTTACTAAGTTCAATTTGAGACTGACATACCGTTTGTACTTATTGTAGGCTAATTCAATATTATCGCCTGTCGGGAGACAGCACTTATCTGTCTCCTTAGAGCATTCATGACCATCCTCGCAAAAAATTGGAGGGTCGTTGGGGATGATAACTCCTTCTCCAGGAACATAGTCGTTTATGTATGTGAAATCTGCTGGGGGTCCAGCAAAGTCCACTTCGTTTTCAACGGTTATCTTTGGTTTTGCGAGAGTAATTCTATTAAGTTGTTTTTCCCATAGCTGCAACAAAATAATTCATACAGTTTATGTCTTTTAATATATTTTGTTCCAGCTATAATCTATGGAAATGGTAACATATATTCGGTTTTAATTTACCTTCAATTCTTTCTGCTGGGTCTCAGCCTTCCACAGGAGGCATTGGAAGCGTAACTTCCTTATGCTATCTTCTTTAAGCCTTTTATATTCTGCATCTAGCAGAGCCTGCTCAAGGGCAAGTGTTGGCACCGTGTTCTTTGAATTGTCTACTTTCTCCAAAGCTTCCTACAATGAAGCAAAATACAATGGTTATTGGTGAACAGCAACATGTTCCGAAAAAGCTTTATCAATTTATTATCTTCATCTTACCTTAACCTCTTCATCTTTGTATCCACCTGTCTCCTCCAAAAAAGAATCAATCCTTTTTGTAAGGGGTCTTGGGTCAGGGGGTACAGGCAACTTTTTCAAAGTCTGAATCAGCTTCCGCTTATTATCAGCAAAAGTGATTTTCGCCACTTCGACCTCACCCAGGCGCTCCTTATAAAAATTCAACAATTCCACGTCGCAATTAACCAAATTCCCTGCCGGCTCCCAGGTATTCGCACTGGCGGGCCATCCCTTCCATTTTATTAAATACTTATGGACCCCAGCTTCGACCCAAAAGTCTTCAATTTTTTCTTCAATACAGGCTCCCAGGTATTCGCACTGGCGGGCCATCCCTTCCATTTTATTAAATACTTATGGACCCCAGCTTCGACCCAAAAGTCTTCAATTTTTTCTACTTCATATTCTTCTTCAACTTCCTCTGAGGAAGAATCTTCATCTTCACTTCCTTTACTTCCGACTGATTCTGAGCTAGATTCCAGTATCTCCTGAGGACACGTTGTTGATGATGATGATGTACCTGGCTGGTCCGGCAGCTTTAATGGTTTAGCTGTAGCTACCTCCGCTGATGGCACTTTTTCATTGATTGTGACAATCTGAAGTACATTCCCATCTTCCGTTTTATCAAGTCCAGGAGAGGCTGTTGTTGACTTTGAAAGTCTTTCAGATTTAGCGAAAAAACTTCTTATATCTTTTTGCTTGTGCGTTCCTCCAGCAGTAGTAGGACTTTCACTTTTGAATTTTTTGGACTTATTCTGTAATTGCTGGTCTATCGGCGACCTGCGCTTGATATGATCCAATGCCCGCTTCGATTGGCGCTGCCGCTTTACAGGAGACTTCTTTGCAGGCAATAAAGCCAATTCTTCTGGGGTTTCGACGCAATCATGGAACCTTGATTTTTAAAATTCAAATATTAAAACATTATCAAACAACCTGTCCCTCTTTAAAAATAACCTCCGTAACTGCTACAGCTTCACTTACATCTCCCCTGAAGTGTTGCTCTGATCACTTTCTACAGAAGACGGATTCGATTCGGGGGGAGATGGAGGTAGCCCCCCCAACGGACTTAAATCACCCATTCAAGTCTGATGAGCCCTCAGATCAGGTTTAAAGGTTACAGATGAATGACGACAATGAAGAGAAACCGCTCCAGCATCAAACTACAAATAAAAACCAAACTATAAACCTCAATCAATCAGCACTAGCACTCACACTTAAAAATACAGTGAGCTCTCTCTATAATGGCACCCCAAGAGGAATTTTATTTTGTCTCTTATAAAGAGATGTCGTTATATGGGGGTTGCCTATACATGAAAGTTAAATTCCAAATTGAAAAACGGCGGGGGAAGGGCTGCCTCGGGTGGCGAGTCGAAGTGCTGGCCTGGCCCCAAATTTTTATTGCATAGATCGATAGGCATTTGTCTGAAACGTGAGCATCTCAAGTATGAGGTTCCTACGACCTTCTAAACCAAAGTTATGGAAATTTCACATTTAAAAAAACTTTTATGGTGGTAAATGTTGGAATTGCTTTGTTTTTGGTTAGGTTAGGTTATCGTGGTAAAACTATACGGCTAGATAATCTGAAATTCCGTCAGATAACCTAACCTAGCCATACGTTTTTTCGAGCATAACCTAACCTAACCAAAAACAAGGAAATTCTAACTCTAACATATTATAACCTTCATGCTTTCTGGGATCCTGTATTGTAACTCAGCCTGTATACAACAAAAAAATTGATTTCAAACCCTCTTCTATTTTGTTCGGGGGGACGTAGGAACCTAGTATTTGAGATGTACACTTTTCACAAAAAATGCTGTCAAATGACTTAATAAAACTTTGGGGCCACCACTTCGACTCTCCACCCGCTGCCTCTATAGAGAGATTGACTTATATGGTGGTGCTCTTATAGAGAGAGTTCATTGTACGTTTCATTATACACACAACATACACTGACACTAATGACTAAATAATAGAGGGCCTCCATGGAAGACAAGTACAGCTTTCAAATATTTATTAAACGCCCATCCACACAGTCTACGTTAACCTGATCAATTAACTATTCAATTAATTAATTAACATTTAAAAAACTTAAAACCTATCTCTGGCTGCTAAACAAAAACAAAAAAAAACAAAAGCTAGTACTTTTCTTCCACAGGCCGCCCTACCTCCATCAAAAATCACAAAATATTCTACTAACCAACAAAAACTGATTAAGACATTGAAATCAACTTGAAATTCCCAAGGTCCCAATCTGAATTAACTGTGAAAACTAATCTCAGTTAAAATCTGATGTGACGATGACGAACACAAGACTGCAGCTCCACTATTCCCAACGGACAAAAAAATGAGAGTGATTTAAATGAGATGACTCACACCATCCCCGGCAATACAGACAGACTGGATAATATAATGCTAGACTAGCTAACGGAGAAAGATAAAGTACCCTACTGCCTACCTCCCTCTAATACACAGTTACTCTGGGTTAAGTGCAATACAGAAAATAAAAAAGACTCGAATATTTCTCTCTCCCATTTACTTAGCAAGCAAAAGAAAAAGATGAACTTGACTTGTCTTGTTGACAAGACTGAGCTACCACATATTAAAACGCATCCACAACAACACTTGTACGAGTGTGCCTGTCTTCTTGTGTAAAGGAGCATGTATACCTATGCATGTGTTTGTGTACACAAATTCTCACAGTTTGTTATGTTGCCTCCAGCATCCGCGTTACCCTTTTGGGTCTGTTCATGCACTACACCAGTCTGCCTATGTTATACGAAAGGAGCGTAGGAATACATCATTATGTATGAACCATACCCTTTCGTGTTGATATACAGAAAAAGCATGTAGTTTACCTTTGCACAACCTTGGCAGCTCGCTCGGCGCCTTAGTCTCTCATTGGTTGTTGCATATGGCAGCTAGCCAATGAGTGTAGAGTGAGTGAACCGACCTACCCCCTTTCCATGTTGAGTAAGTAGCAGTGACGTAGTTCCCCTCCACACCAATGGGGATCGGCTGGACAGAGTGGGTAGCCAATGCGAGCACAATTCTTGCTTTGAACAAGAAGCACCACAACAACAAGCTGAAAAAATGATCAACGGACAAAACTTTGTTGCAAGTTGGCTTCTTCTTGTCAAAGTCAGGGTGCTGTGGTGGTGGTGTTATGGTAGAGCATAGCGAGAAATAGGAAGAAAGCAGTGGTGTGGACTCAGGAAAATATTTCAGTTGCTCTTGTGGATTGTGCCTGTGTAGTTCAAATAGAAACTGATCACAGGACGTGTCGTGTCATGGCCGCCTTGGTCTGACGTAGCAGATTTAGTTTTGCAAACTATTCTAAAATTAATTACAATTAGTTTTAATTGAAACATTGGTCATTTTGTACCAAAAATTAATTCAGTTTGTGGGTGCGGATAAAATTGTCAGTTTAGATTTATTTTTTTTGGGGGTAGTTTTAGTATATTTTTGGGAGCGGAATCAGAGGGAGGTGTAGTAGCTCTGGTCTTGTCTCCTTTTTTAAATATTATATTATAATTAAATTAGGTAGGAAGCAGTTGCAATTTATTAACTGCCTAAAATTCTTTTGGTTAGTGTAATTTAATTATAAAAAGTAAGTGTGTAATAGTTTAATTTCATCATGGCTGAGTTAGTTGCTTGTGTTGTAAGTTACGTAGTGATGGATTCTGGTGGTCGTTGGAATGACTGTCATGTGGTGTCCCTTGGTACATGAGGACAGTTAGCCTCGTAATAATGACTTTTTTGTTGAGTTTCTTTGTGAAAATTTGAAAATAGATAGTTTGTGTGAACAAAAATGACAAAAGTAGGAAGATGGTCGTGATCTTAATAAATCTAATTACTGGCTAAAAGTAAGTGGTGTGAATAAATTGAACAAGACTTGTGTTGGTCGTATAACTGATACCATGGCGCCTCCGGTGGCACGAGGCAAGATGAAAACACCACCAAGGGCCAAGGGGATGTTTAGGCGGACTATGGCTGGTCAACGGCGGTCAATTCTGGCGTCATCTGGGCAGATAGATGTACTAAACAAGATTCAGAAGTTGTTAAGAAGGAATGATGAGCCGGTACCTGAGAGGAGCGAAGGAGGAGGATACAGAGCATCCCGGCTGAAGGTTGCAGTAAGGGTTAGACCCCTTAACGCTCGTGAACGTAATTCAAGGTGAAGCAATGTTTAATATGGAATTGGGTAGATTTTGATTAACCTTTAATAGTTTCATTAATAGTCTTTTAACACGGGGTTTCTTTGTTCATAGGAATGTTATCAGTGTCGTTGGACCTAACATGTTGGTCTTTGATCCTAAACAGGAAGAACCAGAGTTTTTCTTTCAAAACCAGAAACTCAAGGGTAAGTGTATAGACATGTGAAACTATTAGTCTAATTAATTATTAATTACAAAATGATAACCAATGAATATTAAATTAGAGTTGGTTTTTTGTTTTGTTTAGATGTAACTGCACCCAAGCAGAAGAACATGACGTTTGCCTTTGATCACGTTTATGGGGAAGAAACAACTAATGGAGGGATATTTGAGGATGTTATGAAGCCTTTGATTAATATGCTGTTGACAGGCTTTAACTGTTCAGGTAAGATCTCAAACTTAACTCAAACTACACCTTGTCAGTTGATAGTTTCGAATGAAATCATTTTGATGTGATAATGATGAATAATATTTTATTGATTTGTTTGCAGTGTTTGCTTATGGAGCCACAGGTAGTGGCAAGACTTACACGATGCTTGGTGGGGAAAACAACCCCGGATTAACATACCTTACGGTCAATGAACTATATACCAGACTAAATGAAATGGAGGACAATTACACTAGTGAAGTAGTTGTATCGTATTTGGAGGTAAAGTATTTTACAACTCGCCTACTTCTATTCTAGTACTTGTTTTTTATGTACTACAGCTCATTGATTAATTGTCGTATTCAATATTTCTAGGTTTACAATGAGCAGGTGCGTGATCTTCTTAATCCAGCCAGTGGACAACTAACGATAAGGGAAGCTGGGAATGGGATTGTAGTCACCGGCCTGTCTTATCATAGACCAGCAGGAGTCCATGAGCTGTTACAGATGCTCCATCAAGGCAACGGGCAAAGATCCCAACATCCTACGGATCATAATGCGGAGTCATCACGCTCACACGCCGTTTTACAAATTAACGTTCAGATGCGCGCAAAACACACTGACATGACGACTAAAACGAAAACTGCGAAGATGGTAATGGTTGATCTAGCAGGATCAGAAAAAGGGACAGCAACAGGGTTTACCGGTGAGAGATTTCGGGAGGGAGCCAGCATCAACAAGTCTTTATTAGCTTTAAGTAACTGCATCAGCGCCCTTGCGCAGGGTAAGCCTTTTGCAGCATTCAGGGATTCTAAGCTAACAAGGCTGCTCAAGGATTCTCTTGGTGGAAACTGTAAGACGGTTATGATTGCTAACATCTCACCCGCATGTCTCATGTACGAGGATACACTAAACACTCTTCGGTATGCTGATAAAGCGAAAAAAATATCCTGTCAAGCCAAAAAGAATACCATGACCGTGCATACGTGTCTTAGTCAATATACGCGTGTTGTGGAGGAAATGAGCGAGAAAATTGTCAATTTGGAAGCCGAGCTGAAAGAAAAAAAGGAAGAGCTTGCTGCTAAGAATGAACTGCTGGCTAACCAGAATGATGAACTCCGGATTAAGTCAGCAACGTTAAAGTCGGTTGAACAGCAGCTAAGAACTAATCAAGCAATTTTAATATCCAAGGACAGAGAAATTGGTCATGTGAAATATGAGCTAGAGTATTGGAAAAGCTTTGGCCATGGTTTTAGTCAGTCTAGTACCGATCCATCCGCTGATGAAAAAGACACTCCTACTCTCGTGGGGGACGTAGAAATCAAAAACTCTTTTCAAGATGTTCCCCGAATTCCCAGTATTCAAGAAATCGAACTTCCCAATGCTCAAGAAATCGGGCTTCCCAATGCTCAAAAAACCGGACTTCCCAGTATTGAAGAAATTCCACTCCCCACTGAGGTTTGTCAAACGTCCCTGGCGGAATGTGTTAAGCTGACACAGTATATAGCGGAAATGAAGAAAACTGCTGCACAGAAAGGAAAACGTACATTGGATTACCAGACGAATATAATGAAGGTTTCAACTAAAAAAGCTAGACAAATGAAGTTAGTTGAATTGTTGGAGCGTACAGGAGATAGCCGATTTGACAAGGTATGCGTATGATTGTACCTTCTTAGCTTGTTTAAATTAAACGTTTTCTTAAATGTTTGTGATGGATATTTATATAATAACCTTGTCTTTTTTGGCTTTTTAGGGTGCCAAAAAGCTATCAAAAGGAGCACTAAAGAGTGAAAAACAATTACTAAACATTAAAGAGCAAGACGATAAATTTGAGGCTACTCTAAATTCCATGCTAGAAGTAGAATACTTGCGTGAACATGTGCTTGACGGCGCAAAACCCAGTCATTTCATTCTAACTTTAAATGAACTTTTAAATTTTATCGTCAGTGAGGTAAGAGTAACCTAGTTGTGCTTTGTGGAACCAGTAACCTGTTTATATTGCTATTCTCCACTCCAATATCGCATCATCATATGACATTTGATTGTGACGACAGAGTTTAATAAAACGTATTTTATTGGCTTACAGACCAATCTCCACAAGAAAATGTCAGAAGTTCAAAGTTTGCTGGAACTTAGGCACATCCTTAATCAGACAGTGGAGGACCAGGAAGCCCTGCTTTGTGATGCAGCGATATTGGTCAACTCGTTTAAGAATTTAGTAACCCATTATAAACATGATACACCGAAACTACAGGCAGAATATGATGTAAGTACTACGTTTAAAAAAAATATGTTTGTTTGCGTAATAAATTTTTTATACTATGTAAAAAAAGGTAAGGGCAAGATTGGCCGTGAATTATGTTGAAATGGAACAATGGTAGCTTTGGTAGGAGGGCAGTGCTCTAGTGCATGTCATAATTTGTTTTCATGACTAGAGCTTTACTCTTCTACTACAGTTTTACCAAACCTCATCACCAGTTTTACGTTAGCGAGTGGAAATGGGAAGGGACATAGCATAATTGATGATGATGACATTTCTGCTTAACAATGTGTATTTATTCGCAGGGCGATTTTAATTTGTTACATTTTTGATTATTTGCAGAAATTCATTTTGACTTACTGTCAATTGACCGGTGTACAATTTTCAAAAGCTCCACCTTCGGTTAAAGAATCCACTCCAATCCGTAACCCTGAATCCGATATTATGGATCAGGACGACCTGGACTTAATGGCTGAAATACAGGCCAGCGAAATGGAAGCACTTCAAGTATGGAATCAAAGCAGTGATCAAGAGAAAGCATACCTTACATCAAGTCGGGCCTTTGTTGGGCTTAGTCCTAACGAACTGAAATTTAGCTTGGGCAACAAAGGGTCTTCAGCCTCATCTACAGTAGTTAATCCAGATTCAGTCAATGAAGATAAGACAATGGATTTTTCTGATTCGGGGCCTAAAGCAGTTCTTGCTGATGAGCAAGAATTACAAAACGATGATAGAAATTGGCGTCAAAGTTACCCTACTGATCTTTGTAATATTGGTGCAGGTACACCGAGTTCTCTAACACCTCTACCTGTGCCATACTCTTTTAGTTTTACTAGCCCTCATGATTACAACCCACCGCCACTTCATACAGTAATTTCACAGCGGGCAAATGTCACCAGCTCTTGTATCCCAACTCCCAAAAGCTCTGTTAGAATCTTAGAGCAGCCTAACACACGTCACAACCCCAACGAGACGTTTGTTGCTCCTAGCTTTACAATGGGTAGTGATGCTGCAACGATTGGAGGGGGGGACGGGAAAGTTGCGATCAACCGGTTCGAAGCAACTTTTGTCAAGGAGAGGGATGATGACGACGAGACTATTGAAAACGTTTCTCCTCCGCGACCTGCAAACCTCTTACCGCGTGGAAACCCACGATGTATGTAACATCACTCCATGCTATAATTTTTTTGTTTTTATTCACATTAGTTTGCATAAGTATATATTTGTTTTGTTAATTACCTGCGTTTTGTTCTAGATGGTGCAACACAGAAAACCAATGTAACTGCGAAAGGGGAAGAGAAGAAAAGAAAGGAGGAGATGAAGAGAAAAGTTTCGCTGAAGAAAACACCACATGCAGCTAATAAACCATACTCCCGAAATTTAACGGCGTCGTCAGCTAATAAAAAGAGAGGCTCTAACGGTTCTAGCAAATAGTTTCAGTATTTCCACAGTTGGGTATTATTGTAAACATGTATATTTATCCTGTTCCTGTAAATATGCAACTGTATATAAGCGTGGGTGTTGAGAAGTTGGAATGAATCTATTATCTATTGTCTTGTTTTTCTCGAAAGGTAGCTTTAAAAACATGTTGGAAGTTAAAATATCGCACTAGGTAGGGAAGGAGGTTGAAGTAAGATCTGTTTGATTTCTTGTATTTTTATTGATTTCAAGACAATCATTGAAAGCCATTTGGAAAATTTTCAAGTAATTTGGAATGGAGAAACTTGTTTTTCTCGTTACTTAATGTTGTAATCAAATTCTGTTATCTGTCAGCTATAAACTTCTTTTGTCTTTTCTGTCATTTTCTTTGTGAAGTTTCTCCTGATGTCCAAGTCTTTCTCTTATGCAATTTTTTGAGATCCTTTTGAAGTGATTGATTATATTGTTATTCATAACTCTAAACTATTTATTATTGTCTCAATTATATTATTGATCTGCCTAGGAAGAATAATTGGTTGTTAATGCGTGTCATATTAGAAACATATTTGGAGTGAATTTTCGATATGTACTAGTTGTATTGGGAATATTATTGGTATGATGAGAGGTTGGTTTTTTGTCCACTGAATGAGTTAGTATGTATCGTACTTTTGTAAAACTTATAAAAACAATCAGTTTTTTAATCGTTTTCTCAAAGATGCGTCATCGCATCAAGAGACAGCTTTCAGAAGATCTCGTGTGTAACATAAAAATACAGTTTAGGGGTAACTTGTCCTTCAAGTTAAAAATTTGTCAAATCTTTCTGTATAAGTCAACAAACAATAATTGTTTTCAAGTTTCATTTGCAACTTACTTGTGATATTAATCCTTGTTTGTTAATAGGAAACAAGTGAAAATTGTAATTTGAATATTCTGTGTTATTTCTGTATGTGTGATACTAATTGGCGTAATTTTTGTTGTTGTTATATATTTCTTTCTTTGTACGGTTTCTTTGGGAAATATGGTATTGATGTACATTATGTAAATTATTGTAATAAAAATGAGCACGCAGCAGCGCAGTAGTTGGACTAATAAATTGCTAGTAATATTTCTTCCGAAATTATTCCTAACGTATATGTACTTTTATTTTAATGAAGTATTTCATTCGTTTGTTTGTAAGAAGCTTACTCATAGAGAATAGAGACTCGTCAGTCAAATGTGTAAAATAATTTACAAGTTCCAAAATTGAGCTTTCCACACAGCTTTATTTGTAATTTAATAATATTTTCGACAAAAATAAACTTTTATCATTTGCTCAAAATATATTTTTAAATGCAAATAAAAAGCCAACTTAGTAAAAAAAGCATAATAGGGTCATTTGTATGAAGCAGTTAATTTACCACCCAAAGGTAATATTTTCCTTTTGGATTTCTTTCTCCAGCCAAATCCTCAGTGGCTCAAAATACTTGAGTAGCGGTCCTGACTCCACTTGCTTGAAGCCCGTCATTCCTTCCAGAATCTGAGACCAGTGTTGACTAGACCCCTTCTCCATCATACTCCAAAGCAAAGCTCCAGCCGACTTGGAGCCCCGTATCCGGCACGTGTGCATGTCCCCATCCCACTTACCGTTGGTGGCCTTGCACATTGCCTCATAAAACTGGAGCTGGAGGAATGAAGCTAGAAAGTAGCGTACATACGGGATGTTGTCAATAACATGAAATTTTCCAGCAGCATCAAGCCCATCACCGCCCTTGTTATATTCCGGAAATGGTTTAGTGATCCCAAGAAAACTCTCATTCATCTCCCACCACACTTCATTCCACCTCGAGACTTTATCCGGATTCTCAAAAACTTGCCATCTCCACAAATCCATAATCAGTCCAAATCCAACTTGGGGCAATTTGGCCAGCCCAGTTTTGAGCAGTGATTTCACCCACTCTTCATCGTGTCCATCGTCGCCCCGTCGTTGGCGGAGGTCGTAAGTGATGGAGTCACCAACAGATTCATGGAAGGCTGAGTTGGCACCTTCCTGGAACACTGTGGGTTGCTTAGAATACGCCATAAAGTACATGATATGACCAACTTCATGATGGATGGTTATCAAGTCTTCGTCATTTACTTGGGCACACATCATCATCCGATAGTCTCCCTTTCCATCCTTGCCCTTGCCAAACATGTTGGCGGCGGAGCCATGACAGTTCCGACTGGTCGCCATTGGGTCAACTTTGCCATCAGCACTACTTTCCTGTTCCGTCTCCTGAAAGTACGACTTCTCCCAAAATGACTCAGGTAGTGACGGAAGGCCTGTATGAAAACGATGTAACATTTCATTCATGCTCATGCATCATATTTTCTTTATAACTTTCATTGCATTTGTCATATAACATGGAATATTACCCATCGACACAAAAAAGTTCTCTGCAGCCTTCACCATGTCAGTTACGGTGGCGTTCTCAGGTAGTATCTTGTGTACCAATGATGATGATGAGCTTGACACGCTTCTGCTCCCACTCTTTCCATAGTTTCCATCCATCTTCTCCCCCTGATTTTTCTCATGATCATCTTGTTTCCACATGATGTCTATCAAACTATCCCATTTTTGTGCCCACATGTTTCCTGCAACAAATATACATATCCCAATGACATTCTTCATTGTGAAAATAAACGGAAAGAAAAGATAATTAGAAAAATAGTAGATCAGAATGAGAAAAGAAAAAGTTTGCGTTCAAAAAAACAAATTCAACCCAAAGAACTATAGTTTTTGCTCTTATAATAATGTAGATAAGCATGCATATGTATGAATGTACCTATGCATAACTTTGTAAAGAGCTTTTTTAAAAGAAAGTAAGGAAAAGGTTTGATTTTGTGTTTGTTTTGGGTACCCAAGAGATGAGCTGGAATCAGACCATTGTGAAATTGAATCTTGTAAAAGGTCTGAAGCTTGTGTCTGACAAAGGAGTGGAGCAACGTGTACAAATATTTGACATCTGCATAGAGTCTTGTCACCAACTCCCTCAGCTCTCCAATCTCTGTCTCCTCACGCCAGCACTCACCCATGTCATTGTATCCTTCATCAAATCAAGCCATTATTCAACATCATTCTCAAATCAGACGCATACTATACTTCATTGATTCAAATAAATTGATTATTCATCATGAATACAATTAAATGGTTAATTTTAGTTTTAGTAATTGGACCTGATTGCTTTGCTCCTTGGTTGAGCATGCGAACCAAGCTAGCGTAAAGGGGTTTCACTTCACCCCCAATCTGTTGGTGCCACAAGGTCCAGGCCGTGCGGAGACTGGGCTCGTCCCTACTTTCCTCCATGAACCGGTTCAACTCGGGCTCCATTCTCATGCATTTCCCTAAGGAGGGGATGCACACTTCCTTGTTGTATAACTCTTGAAGTGAGCTTAGAACTGTCAGAATGTTACTGTAAATTGAAAAAATATATTCATAATTTTCACCTCTCTAAATTATAAGCAGATAACATAGCCAATGGTATTTGAAGAACTTCATATGCATAATGGTTGTACCTAAGCTGGTAAGACGTAAAACGTGGTCCTCGGCAGATAAGGTAGAATTGTCGCAAATGTGACATATCCCAAGGGTATGAAGAATGACCAAACTCTGGATCATGGTACACTTTTAAGAGCTCCCCACACCAGTGGTTGTTCCAAATGTTCTTTTCTATTGTAAACTTTTGGTTGTCGTCTAAAATTTGAGGTGTCATGTTAGTACTAATGTTCCAAGCAATTAGTTCTCCCAAATGACTAAAATACTCCAGCTCATGATTGTACTCGTCAAACGCAGACCAAATCTTGGCATGCACAAAATCCTGTTCGGAATGTCTCAGTGGTCCAGGTGGATTCACCGGAAATTGATAGTGAGCCAGGGAGGGGCAAATCGCGACACTGGCCAAAAATAATGCTAACCACATCACCACATTTTTCCACATTTTTAAGAGCTTCGGGAGTTACTGTAGCTGACTGGCTTTCACTTTTAGCTAGTATATCTTTTAGGATAAATAATTTGTTTAAAAAACAGAGAAAGTGAAGAGAAATGATGTTGCAACGTCTTCTGCAGCTGCCTGTTGAATGCTGATGCCAAAAGCAAGCACCACACACGCAGAAATAGGAAAACCCACACATTTACTTTTTTTTACTTATGTGAAAGTGAATAATATAATGTATGCTTGGAAGGAAAGAAGGGGAAGGAATAGATGATGGGAGGAAAAAGAAAGCTAATAAAGTGGTGAAAGTTAATGAAACAATTTGTGGCTCTGCAGGAGTCTGACGGAATGAGTGACGTGCAGCAATAGAAAATAAAATGAATCAAGCAATAAATTCCATTTTAAGCTGTTGGCCAATTCTCACAAACAAGATGGAAGAAAAAGTCATTATGTGTAATTTACAAAGTTGCTGTTTTTTACACATGTGTATATTCACAGGAAATGGAAAATGGGTGAAGAGTAAGGATGCCAATGGTAAATGGATATGAGAATAAAAAGTAGAGATCCAGATTGTGACTTGCAGATGTGCTGAAAGCAATGTGGAGTGATGAGAGAGAGGATGTAAAACCAGATTGTTATTTTTAATTTAATTAGAATTGACTATGATAATATGCCTAATCAAGAGAAAGTAAATCTACATGTGTCCGTAGTCCGTGTGTGAAGAAAGAACGACATTCAATCTTACAGAATCTTTAGAAGATTACTTGTATTATATATTATGTAAAGCACGTTCATTCCGAGACAGCGGATTAGAAAAGGGTAGAATTTGACCTTGAAAATTAGACTCAAGTCAAAGGTGGAAATGCTAGATTTATAATTATTGCATACTATTAAATTTCATGATTACGTCATACGTCTAAATCACTTCGAATAACTTAAAATATTTTATCAAATCGCTAGTCTCTAGTAAATACCATGATTGCTAAAAATTAACTTGTTCTGGAATGTTAAGTTGTTTTGTGCTTTATGATAAAAACGTTGTATGGTTATCTTTAACCCGATTTCATTTTCCCTAGAATGTGTCCAGATGACTTTCTTCATTGGCCTGCTTTATATCTACAGTTTATTTATGCACAGATTATAATAAATGGCAAAGAATACACGACAAACTTGTTTTATTATCCAACAACAAGAACTACAGTAGTATGAATTATTTATAATCTTAATCAAAAACCATCGTACTTACAACATAGTCTAGCTAGTACTCAACTTAAGCTTAAATCCATCAAAAACGATACGTTTGTCTAACGCTAATTAATAATTAATTATACATAATCATCATGTTCTGCTAAACACGCCCACCACTCTAACAATTTCACACGCGAACCGCTAGCTACAAGAACAGAAACAACTAAAAAAAATTCTACACAAATGGTAACAATAAATGATTATCGTTAATTTTCATTACGGACACCTAATGGAACGGTTGGATGCCTTGGGTCTACCAAAACAAGGTGGTCTTCGTAGAACTGAATTACAAGTTGTGGGCACATGAGGTTTGCCACTCTCGCCGGAACAAGGTCAGTCTCCTTAATATTCTTCCACTGTACAAGGAAATACAGTTCACCCGGCGAGTCTGTCGCTGCTATTATCCTCTCTGGTTCAAGTCCCTTGTCGAATGCCGTCCATTCGTCTTCTCTAACTGCTGATGGTCTTGATCTTGATGTATCACCATTGGAAGTGCTAGTAGCAGTACCCTACGTAATTAACATTATGAATATATAATCATGTTAGAATTACGTAACTCACTATATGACTTTTAGTCAGGAATAAATAAATAGTGCATAATTTTGTTCCAGCTAAAAATATATATCAAACCTCAGCCTGTCTCGGTCTCTTGGATGCACTAGCCCCCGCAGCCCCCTTTCCAGCAGATTGATTCCACCCACCGCCATTCCCATTGATGCCTTCCAGAGCAACGGTAGATTCTGCCTTCATTTTGGCAGCAAAAATCTTCTTCTTCTTCTCAGCCCACTTCCTCTCAAAGTCAGCGATCAAGTCAGGACATGTCAAGTTCTCCAAAGGTTTCCAACTCAGTCTCCAGTAACCCTTCCACTTCAAACGATATTGGGGCTTCCCTTCGACATACCGCTTGTCCACTATTTTCTCCACTACATACTCTTTCTCATCTTCCGATGATGAACTTAACTCGGGTTCTACTTTCACCTCCGGATCAAATTTTGTGGCCATTGTTTCCTCAAAGTAAAACCAAAAGTTATGTAAAATTAAAACGGTAAAATCTAAAACACAAACTGAATTTTTACATTTTTTTTTACAAAAATTAGCTTCAAATGTTAAAAACTTGCCGAATTTTTAGAACCCTGCTTTATTAGTCAAAAACAAAAAAGACGCCCTTACAAAAATGCTGGAAACTATAAAAATGTTTTAAAAGTTTCAATGCCAAAAACTATCAGAGCAAACAAATTGAATCCGCCCGACTAGAATTGTGGAAAGTGACTGAGACTGACTTGTCGTCTGCCTGGTCGTTAGTTGTGTGCATTTAGCTATGTCATAACCTATGACAGTTTGTAGTGAACATTCCAAAGCCCATGCATGAAGCAGTCGTTAATTGTTATGTAAATTGCAAATCATAAACGTTATGAAATGTAAGAACAACGAATAAAGAAGGTAAAGTACTTACGTACCATTAGGCGTAGTTGGAGAGAGAGATGGGGAGGGAGCATGTGGCGATAATGTTATAAAATTGAATATTTTACATTATAAAAGAGCTGTGTACGACTGTACGACTTGAGTTGGAGGGGAGGGAAAGAGGGGAAGGAATAGTTATCAACTAATTCTTTACCCTACTCGTTGGCCTATGGAATGTAACAGGGTAGCAAGGTAGTTGGTAGTAGTACAGTTTCAATTTTAAGGTATGCACAATGTGCATTTAAAAATGTGATAATGCAAGCCTTGTTTTTCTAACCAAGATAAACCCGCAATGCAGAATGTAAAAAACTTGCGATTGTTGAGAAAATTAGGCTGTCTGCCTTATCCTATTTGTTATTTTGAAATTCTGTTACCATTTTCGGATT
>JAHZNG010004122.1:0-10374 GCA_027744375.1 Orchesellides sinensis | reverse complement strand
TGATATCGTGACATTCAGCACCATAAGCGCGTGAACCCATGGGACACCTTGGTTGGTTGAAATATTGTGAAGAAAAAGCGAGAAGAAAAAAATAGAGAAACTTAAATAAATAAATAGCAACTCAGGAGGTTAAACTGTTTCATGCTATGCAAGACATGTGTAGTTACTAGTAAACCAGGACTAGTAAATTTCTCAAGGTGAAATATTTAATGGAAACCAACACCAAGATTTTAGAGAAAATAATTTTTAAAGCAGTTAGATAAACAAAACGTTACAACTATTAAGGGCAGCGGGCAGGGCATAGAAGGATATCAAATAGGAAGCAGCTAGCTGCATATTATACAGTTCCGTATATGACTACACTGCAGTTAATAAATTTCCCACCGCAAAGGCCGAGGCCTGTACATTAAACTATTTTTCCACTAACCTTGGATTGGTTGATTATTATGAAGTACAATGGATACGACGCGAACTAAAGGCGTTTTTACATGTTTATTAAGGAAGCAACAACATTATTAGCCTATGTAAACTTACTAAGGATAATGAGGAGACAGACGAGTATTGCAGCAAGAGCTCCCATACTCAAAGTCAAAATTTGACCTTCCTGATAAAGCTCACAAGTCTGACCCCAATAACCTGGGGGACACTCGCAGTAGAATCGGTAAGGAACTTCACGATTTGAACAAATGCCTCCATTCATACAAGGATTGTCAAGACATTCATTTTTGTCCACGCAATTTTTCTCATCTGCGCTCATTTCCGTCCCTTCCCCACAGCTTTACACAAACAAGTTAAGAACAACATCTACATGTTAGTTATATACATAATACATACTTGACCAGTGTACCAATAATTACTCCAGTTATTTTACAAACACTACTGCTGACTTCAAAATTATATGGCTTTTTATAACTACCACATAAAAATAACAAGGTTAATAACGATAACCCATTCTTTTATCATAAAACAGTAAAAATACAGTTAATGTAGCAGTATAATTCCACCTCTATTCTACTTTTACTAATAAGTCTATTCTAACCCAACGATTTCAAACTCAGAAATTCATATTTTAACAAAACCATACTTCCAAAGACTTCCAAAGGTAAAAAATTCATTAAAACCTTGAGAAATATTCACAAAACGATCAAGACAAAAACAATTTGAAATACTTACGCGCACTCGTACTCATTCCACAAGTCAACACATTCAAACGGTGGTGGACAGATTACATTAGTACAAGGTTGATTGGATGGGCAACCTTGGCCAAGATTTCGAGACATTGTGGCTTGTCCCCATTGTGTTCCATTTAGTGCAGGTGGTAGAGGAAGATGCTTGCCTTCAAGTCTTATGTCATCCAGACAACCTGTGATTTGAACGAAATATTGATTGTAAGTATTTTTTCAACTTGAGATTACGTTCATTTATTCAAATGTCTTGCCTTGATAGTACAAATATTAATTACCTTTTTGGTAATCAGCATAAACTTCAAAAGAACGATGTCCTGTATTACTCCGCTTTTCCTCCAGCGTAAACACCCTCCTGCTTATCAACCAACATCCACTGATGTCCTTCAAACTTAAAAGTCTCGTTATATTTCCGTCCTTCTCCACCATCTAGCTCAAGCATAGCCACTGAACCATGTCGTGATACTTTTACAACATGCCACTGCCCATCGTCAACACTAATAAAAGACAGCCATAGTGTCCTCTCCTCTGTTTTCAAGCTGTTTAGATTGTATCGGAATCTCAGTCTGCTGTCCTTGATCTGAAATCCACCGAAAACGTGATTTTTTCATACATGGATAAATCTTTATAACTGGATGAAGACATAACGCACATCAAATTATCAACTGCATTGAACAAGCATCACGTACCTCCAAAATACCATATTCCCGGTTGTGTTGATCGCTGATACGGAATAGCTCCCCATGTGCTTCTCGTGTTCGGAATCTGAGCTGAATTAAGGTTGTAAAACGATCTGGCTCAAAGGACAAGGCGTACTTGACGTAACTCTGAGACTTGAAAGTAGTTGGAACTGTTGGAATTGTACAGCCAGGTCCCATCCAACCAGGTTCACATTCACAGCGGGGCTCGGTGAAAGTTCCAACACACATACCGTGCTCAGAGCACCGTGAAAGCAAATCGTTCCCGATACAAGTATCCTCAACTTGTAGACATCCCGGTGCAACTGTGAAAGCAAACAGCATTTTACCCAATTTATATGACAGTTTTGCGAAATGAGTACATAACTTCAAATAAATAAGTTTCTGCATTCAGTGTAAATTTTAAGTAGTATTCACCTTTGTGACGGGAATGGCCAGGGTTGCCAAGATCATATATCTTGCTGTTATGAATCAGATTTCTTATACAGCCATCAAATGACTTTTGTGTTGGAATGTACTTCCATCGATAATGGTTTGCGTCCAGGTGGTCCACATAAATTCCACCAACTTGCAGTGGAGTGTTTACATTCAAATACTCGTTAAACGGTGGAATCTTTCCTTGAGCTTGGCAGAAGGAGCTATCGAACACATTTGCAGTACCATCATCTGCTTCATTTACTCTTGCCCACTTACAAAGATCCACGACCATTTTCACGTCCTGTTGCAATAGATTTACAAGGAGGAACAGGGGGCATAAGGAAAGAAAAAAATATAAACCCCTCTGAGCACGCCTTTCTCATTATTTGTTTGATTTGTGCTTTCTACTTTCTCCACTATTTGACTTACCTCAGTATCCCAAAAAACATCGATTCGGTGCCACTCTCCATTTGCCAATGACCCATTCGTCTTAATCTTTAGCTCAAGTGTTCCAGATCCGAAGTCAAGGAGCAGTCTTGGCTCACCTTTGTCAAGTTCCAAAGAAATGAAATCTTGCACAACAATCTCATCAAGTTCTGGCTCTGTCATCGGTCCATTGTATAAGAGTAGCCCTTCTTCTTTCTTGGTAATGAACTCTATACTAAGGTGAGACTCTTCGCACATTTCAAGAGCAGGATACCACGCCCAATCATGATTTTTGAAAGTTCGGCTAGTTATCTGACACCTTGGTCCGTCCCTTCCATGAGGACATTTGCACATGGGACCTGACTTAGACTCAATGCATCGACCGCCATTGAAACACTCATACTTTCTACAGCTATCCTTATCCTTCTCAGAGAAATTTCGAGCGCCACACATACATTCTGCTATGGTCTCAACTCGCACTCCAACGAGTGACGTTTTATTTGCGTTCACAGTGTATGGTAATGGACTGATGTCCACAGAGTTTGTGCATGACCCTTCACAATTTTTATTCTCATATAGACACTCATCTATTCCAACCATGGTTATGTTAATGCCTACTTCTTTCTCAATCTAGATAAAATAAGGACATATGCAAACATCATTACTGGCTCAGTTCACAGAGTTACTTATATTCATGTCATGCATGTAGTGCACAAACAAACAAAGCAAATTTGTAAAATTACCTCTTCTCTGTGAAGTAACACCATTCCATTCAGCCTTACTGGCTTGTAATATGGAGATCCGTGAGCTGATAAACCTAACATCAGTAATAGGCGGTCTAGTTTGCTTTAGCATTACGCTGAAAATGTCGATCTTAGATTCTTCAGTGTTGAGAATTTGAGCAAGCTTGGCCTTGAGTTTCTGAGCCTTGCTTTTAATCACCGACTGGGTCTTCAAAGCATAAGATCAAAGAAAATGGTATTTACATATTGCAACATTGAATTCGAATGCCTGTGTGTACACACAAGTCAATTTAGTTTATTATCATGAACTTCAAGGCAATTCATGATGACATGCAATAGGTAATTTACCTTATAATCCCAAATTCTGATAAAGTCTTCATCAGAAACTCCTGCAACTCTAATTGATCCGTGATTTATCACGGCTTCATGAGGAAGATCTTTCACAATTACTGTTACATTAGCAGCTATACTTAGCTGGGTGTGATACCGATCAAACACTTGAAATTCTAGCTCGTACCTAGTAATGTTCAATGTTGTTATTACAATGTAAATCACTTTTGTTACTTTTGCAACAATCCATGAATCAAATTTGTTTCATGACTTACTTTCCAGGTGCAAAATTTTGCAAAGTACAATGATGCTTAATACTCGAAACGGATTTAGATGTACATAAACTTTACAAATAAATTTGTTTCATTCAAGCGTAATTCTTTTTTTACTTGGATCATGCTCCACTTTAAAAGAAGCTTTGATTTCATCAGCAGCGTTAGGATCCATTCTAAATGTGAAAGGAGGGCCATTTCCTTTAGAACGATCGTCATCATCAGTCGCCAACACTTCTACTACTTTTCTTGGTGGCTGATGTTCAGGAAGCACTGGACGATAATCTTTCAAAAACTGTGGAGCATTGTCTACAATCATAAAAATGAGATCAACATATCAACACAATATCAAAGCAGAAGGAAGGAAGTTTAGTTCAGCGTCGAGCCCATAAAAATCCATACTCACCATTGATATCTTGTACTATAACAGTGAGAGTGGCAGTAGCAGTCTTTGGAGGTACACCGTCATCCACAGCTAAAATTTTAACCTGATGACGAGGGGTATCTTCACGGTCCAGGGTTCTCTGAATCGTGACCGTTCCATCCTGATGGATAAAGAACTGTCTCTTTCGATCACTTGATCTATCAATATGGAACGAAACTTTACTCTTTCCGCCTTGGTCAGGGTCAGTGGCCTTGAATGTTTCTAAGCTCTTGCCAACTTCAGCGTTTTCGTAAACGGATACTTCAATATTCGGCTTTTCAAATACAGGACTGTTATCCTATAAAACATCAATTTATTGAGTAGTAGTTACGGTACCTATTGTTATGATTGTACCTAAATCTTATGCTTTCACCAATACAATATGTCCGATCAAATCATACGCCAAACTTTTGTACTTACGTTGATATCTCTCAAGCCAACTTTCACCCATGCATACGCAACGTGGTATTTGTCATTGTCGTTATCATCTCCTTTGTCATTTACTTGGATTCTGAACCTAAAACCTTGACTCTGAAGTGGATCTTCATAATCAAGAGGTTGAACTATTTTCAGGGAACCAGTTCCATCATTATTTCTAACCATTGTAAACTTATCCGCCCCATATCCGCTGTTCTCAAGAACCTACACGCAAAACGTATAACAATAATCCATGTAAAAGCTAATACTTTTCTCCAACAGGCATATATTGTATTTGAATACAAAGGAATAAATGATTTACAAACCCGTAATTTTCTAAACGTACCTTATAATGAAACTTATTGGTTTCGTCCTCGTCATGGACAGTGACAGTTAAAATAGGTGCATCAGGAATTGTCAGACCCTGCGTTTCATCTACCTCCGTATACCACTCATCCTTGGTAAAATGCGGTGGCTGTTATAAAAGAAGTATAAAAGAAAGTAAACTTCCGTTTTTCAGTTTTCTTACATTGCCCCCAAACGGAAGCTAAATGAATGCAAGCTTTTCAGACCAGCAGCGTATATACCACTTACCATATCATTTATATCCTTAACACGTATAGAAGCCGTCCCCGTCCCTGAATTTAATATTATTATTAAAGAACTCGGTTATACATTATACATTATATATGTTTAATATGAAAGAGTTATTTTTAACTGTACCTTTTAATCCCCCTCCATCTATTGCCACAACCTGTATAGAATAGTCCGGAGTCTTTTCCCTGTCTAGACAGCATACCGCTGTTTTGATCACTCCCGTATCTGGCTCAATCTCAAAAATTGGTCGATTCTGTTCTTCGTCAATCACATTCTTTTCTATGGAATAGGTGAGCTTGGCATTTGTCCCCTCATTGGGATCATCATAATCGGTGGCAGTCATGGTCATTACCACCATCCCTACCATTTTCAAAACGAAGATATTTTACTACTAATCGGAAATTCGTTTGTAATTACATTGGAGATAAAGAGACAAAAAAGAAGGACGGTTATGATAGAAAAGCTATTACGTTCATTACCTGAAGTTCCATTCTCTGTCACATTTCCGTAGTAAACTCCCTGAGGGAACATGGGCGCATTATCGTTAATATCTACGGAAGTATAAAGATTACATCAATTTGGCATTAAGTCTACTCTTAGCTCACGGGATATTAAGCTTACATTCTCAGAATGTGATTAAAGATGGATTAAACGCTTTATACCTTTGAGATTCACTTGTACGTCACTGTACCCCACTAGACCCTCACCACCTTCATCTTGTGCAAACACAGTAAATCGCCATTGAGCTCTACCGTTTGGTTGATCTCGATCAAGGGGCTAATGATAAAAATTATAAGGAAAATCATGCTAACGTAAGGTTTACTTTGGACCCATAAACGTTTCAAGATCGGAACGAGACAATAAACTTTCACTCTATCTATACTGCAATAATATATTTGTTATCCACTAGACTTCTGACTACCTCAACAAGTTCCACGTCCCGTCTTATCATAGCATCATACTACGTGATAATGTTAACCCCCACAAGCTATAAACTTACCTTGAGAACATAAATTTCTCCGGTTGTTCGATTGATGTCAAATTTACTATTGGCTGGATTATCAGGATCAATTCCTTGGCCAGTTAAGAAATACACGATGTTTTGTGGCCTATCCCGGTCTCCATCTGTGGCTGTGACCTGATTTTGTGCGTGTTTCATGAAAGAGAAAAAATCTCATCAGTTTCGGTTTATTAACTTGGTGGAAGTAGTTTCCTTGAAGCCATTTAGCTACGTCACAAAGCATATGATAAGTGAAGCAGAAATAGGCTACGAACTACGAACATCAAATGGTTTGCGAGCAAAAGCATATAAAACATCTATGCCAGCACATAAAAAACGCAAAGTGAAGTCTAAATTGTTACAAAAGCACTATAATACTGAGAATTACGCCATTTAATACAGAAAAGCGACAAAAACTAAATAATACAGCACGATGACTTGATAATACGATCAGAAGAACCCTGTTTACACTTTCACCAAAAACAAAGAAGCACTTGACTCAAATCAACGTACTCCTAAGGACCAGTTCAAGATGGATCCTTGAAAGAACGTTATTTTGGAAGGAAGCAGCAGCCAACTTTTAACACTGTCTCAAGAGGGAATGTCAAGTGCATCACTAAAGGATCCGAAAGGCTTGCTCATTTAGACGATGCACATACCTCGGCTTCTATAACATGTTTCGAAGCTGCTTGTCAAGCAAAAGTAAAAAAAAGGCAAAATCAAACAAAAACCTTAAGGATTCTTTTTGGAAGGTTGACATCCTCCTCCTCAGTAATTTGAGTTTCATACGTTCCTTGGTCAAACACAGGCGGTCGATCTATTTGTGGTTCCATTAGATAATATGATAAAAATTGTAACGCAAATTATAATAAAAAGCAAACAAATAAAAGTAAAACACAAAAGTTTAAATGATAAACTTGCCATTCACATCTCGGACCCATACCACTACTGTGGTTTCATTCTCATTCAAACTGTCTGATGCTACGAGTGTCAGATCATACTGGAAAAATAAAATGTTCAACCAAACAAAACTTAAAAACAGGCATGCAAAAAGAAATGGGTATAGCTAGGTATCATAAATAGGGTCACTTCTTTGTTGGATTCAGGCAAAAGGGATTTGATTTAATTTTTGGCAATATAAACACAATCAGGGAAAGTGCATGAAACGACATAAAATCTAGATGAAAACGTGATGATGAAATAATGCACCCTTGTAATTAAAACCTAGTGACAAATCATACGAGAAAAGTATTGCAATTTAACTCATCATAAATTAACGAAAACGGTCGTATACTTTTATACCCATGGTATACGTACATACATAATTTTGGTAGCCGCAATTGTAATAACATCTTGTCTACTATCAACCACTTGACCCAACCAATCTAATACAAGTAACGATCGTATATTTTACGGAAGTTCATTTTATTTGCAACCTTTAGGGGCAGCCATTATTTCTTTAGGTTAGTGAGCANNTTTGCAACCTTTAGGGGCAGCCATTATTTCTGTAGGTTAGTGAGCAACGATAATCTTTTTCCCCGTTTCTTTATCTACGCTGCATTCGTCTGCAATGCTGCTTTCTCTCCCACACACTTCAAAACATGTACATAAAGGACAGCTTCTAAAAACCAACAATGCACGTCTGTCTGTACTGTTACAGGACCGACAAGTTTAAGTGGGCACAAGTCCCAATCCTAAAACAATAAGTGTCCCAGCAATCCAAGGCGGAATCCCATTTTTTCACACACTTTACGAGATGAGACACACATAAACTCTGTCTATGTGTCTATTTTCTGGCTATTTTTCTCGGACTGAGCGGACTAGAGAAAGAGAACGAGATCATTTTGTTACATTTTCAAGCATTTCATAAAGCCAGTTTTTCTGACTTCGGTTAGCCTTTCAAAATGCCACACAAAGGAAACAAGGAAACGTGTAGTGCTCTTCTGAAATTCCATTTACTAGCCCTACTATTTAGTCGTGCTTTCTCCTATTTGTAGATATTCCTTAAGGAAGCATAAATACTACTTGTATGCACGAAAAAACCTCATTCTCATCAGTTCAGGATCACCATTACTCTCAATGGGTTATTTCTCTGTCATCCTCCAAGATTGTACATTAAGTTATGCTCATCTCCACTGCATAGTTTTGAAACGTTCATTCCCTCTTTAACCATAGCTTAAAGCTTTGTAATGGAAAATGGTGTACACACAAACAAACCTCCAAAAAGAAAATGAAGGAGGGTCTCCGCAATAGATAGAGGAAATACAAGCTCATTTCTAAAACCGACAATATGACGATAAACCGTGACGGAAATTCTTCGTCTCTACTTTCAAGTGAGTTTTACCCTCACTCTACTTCCTGTATGCTTTTTTTTGTATACCTACCTATCTACATATATTGTGTAATACTTAAGAATCTTTCGCATTTACAACAGTGGGCGTTGCACCTACTTACTCAATTTGCACAGTCTACAACCAACTATGAAGACATTCACGTCAAGCAATAACCTCTCCGGGAATTTCAACGTTCATCTGACGTTTCTAGATATACTCCAACAAAACTTGACTCTTGCAGTGGTGAAAGCAGTAGGTCCATGTTTTTGCTCCAATAGCCACCGTAAATGCAGTTTTTACATGTCATCTCAATTGATCAGTACTCAGCTAAACTACACCCTACAACTTACACCCGTATATAACCATTACCATCGTCATCATCTTAATAATTCTGTGAGCCACTGCATTACATTAAACGTAAAGAGGAAATTTTAGAAGTCATTCAACTGACGACTGCAACGCATTCAAAATGAAAGTCTTCAAAATACACTCCCCTTCAATATTCATTCAAAAAAGTTCTATACAACTTCGGTTATTAAGCTGCAATCTAGTAAAAGTCCATTTGTAAAGTAGCTGTACTGCATAGTAAACATTATATCACACATTCAGTCAACTTTCTTACGATATATTTAAAAGTGTACTTTTGTGTACGTTATACACAACATCAGAGCCCAATACAGAGTGTGAATATGCATCAGTCTCCTATTGTATACGTGTACATCTATGCAAGCTACTACTTTTATTACGGGTAAAAGTTCAATCCTCTCTCTTTACTTTTCAAAAGAGTGAAACAAGAAGTGAGAAGAGACTCATCTATAAACTCTTTTCTTTATTGTGTAAGCCCTCCCCAAGTATAAAAAACTCATAAAAGCCATTAAAATATTAAATAACACTAGCACATGCTCCACACTACATCTCCACCCGACTTGCATCCATCTACATAATGTAGAGGGTATCGCCACTTCAAGACTTATTTTTTCTTTCACACCCGCAGTCTTTTCAGAGAGGTGCAGCGTACTGAATGTCTTCTTGGCAGACTGCTTAGCTTCGTCAAGCAGAAATATTGTCGCTATTCTGTAATTATGCATCTTTCTACTCAAATACTAAAAGCATACCTTAGTTTCAATGGAAGGTACCAGTAGTGGATTATCATCACCTCTGCGCTGAAGACAGAGTCGCCTGTCAGTTCTTTTGCCTTCATACCACGTTTACAATATATTACTCACCTCCATGCTATCTATTTTATGAGCGAACTATTAGGGAAATACTCTTTATGCGTGATGTTTAGGTGGGTTTTATTTAACGTAATATTTTAGATTTAACTTTCACATTTCGCCAGTTTATGGATTTCGCTTGTATATGCATATAAGTTTGCTATTCTTTCCTACCTTAATGTATGTAGGTATGTGCATACTTTTGCGAATTTTTCATTACATAGAAATAAGAAAAAGTGGCTTTATGAAATGCTTGAAAATGTAACAAAATGATCTCGTTCTCTTTCTCTAGTCCGCTCAGTCCGAGAAAAATAGCCAG
>JAHZNG010004121.1:0-15030 GCA_027744375.1 Orchesellides sinensis | reverse complement strand
TTTTTTCCGTGTCTCATATTGCCCCACAGAGAGCCATAGAAGAAAGTAGTTTGTTGGGGAGCCGCGGGAAAAGGCTGATTTACACCGCTGGAAGGAATTGAATGGGCAGAGTTTCATTTCGTTCATCGTTCGTAGTTTTTTGTAAATAAACACAAGTTTTTGTATAAAAAATTGTAATTATTTTTTAATTTAGGAGAAATCAGTTTAATTTCAGTTACGAGAAGAATTTAGTCAGTTTTTAGAGAAATTTTCAAGGAGGGAGTCAGCAAGTGGGTGTAAGAGTTGGATTTGTATTTTGTAATTGTTACTGTTCGGAAAGAAAAAGGATGAGTGCATTTGCGTTCGGAACGTCTACCCCCGCGCAGTCAGCGCAAGCTCCATCATTTTTTGGCACACCCATTGCAACAACGGGAGGGTAAGCTGTGATTTGTATTTTATTGTTGGATTAAGGAAACGATGATTAACGATTATGGGAAATAATGTAAAATTTGTATTTTTATAGGCTTGGTCTTGGTGGGACAACGATCACGTCAACAAATGCACCGTTATTTGGAGCGAATCCTGCGACCACGGCGACAGGAACAGGGTTTGGATTTAGCACACCGTAAGTTTATTTCAGAGAGGGTTGATTTAATGGATGCAAGGAATATAATGATGTGACATCATGGCAGGGCTACTAGTCAACCACAGTCAACTGGGTTTGGATTGTCAGGCCTTGGAGCTCCAACTACGAGTGCTCCCACCACTGGATTTCCCTTTGGGAGTACTAATGTGGCTGCAGTGGCACCTTCAGCTGCCACAGCTACTCAGGCGGCTACTGCACCAGCGAGTAAGTTAATTTAAACTGAGATTTTTTTTTGTGTTCAGCTTGTGAAGAAAAGTCTGAATTTTATTGATAATTTGTTATTTTTGTTTAAAGCAGCATCTCTTACGGGGACAACTTCTTTTGGTGGTTTGGGTGGCGTTCCATGCAGTGGAAATGCGCGGATTTCTACACTTGCCTTAGGCTCTGATCCTGGAACGGGATGGACTGCTAGAAATGATAATAGGGCTGTGCAAGAGCTTCCAGTGCCTGTTGAAATTGTTGCTTTGGTTGAAGAGTTAAAGTATAAACTGTCAAATGTTATGTGATTAATAATCTGTTGGTGAGTTCGAAAGGATTTAAATGTAAGACTGCGATAATTTTCCTTTATAGGAATGAAATGAAAAAGCACAAAACTTCCATGGCTGATATATCTCGAGCGGCTGATCTTGATATGGAATCGGTTGCTGAACAAATCGAAGAAGTTCGTATGGGTGTCAATATGTTGACAAATGTTATCCATAAGCAGGAGCTGCAAACAGCATCTTTGATTAAGGATATGCAAGAGGTATGATCAAACAAGCCTGTTAATCTTTATCAGTTAATATAAGATTAAATGTTGATCCATTTTGTTTAATGATTATTTTTATACAGCTAGGTAAAGACATGGATTTGTTGTCACAAAGTCGTGACGTTCCAGCATACGGCTATGGAGGAACCTGTTCGTTAGTTATCAACTTTCTCTATGACCTAGTGGACAAGTATACTAAGCGTATGATGAAGTACAAAGTAGAAATTGAACGATCTGAGTCCACTCTGCAAACGTTAGTGGAGGCTTATAATTTAAACGCAAAAGGTTAGTGGACTAGTGGATACTGTATTTTAGTGATTTGTGTAGTTTTTAAAAAATCAAATTATACTTTTATGCTAATTATACTTTTATGTAAATTATAATTTATAGTTGTATACATTTCTTAAAACTATTTTTTGTTTAGATCTCTGGGCATCCTTAACTGCATCAAAAGATACAGTTATTTTCTTAGCAGCTCAAATTCAGCAACTTCATGAAGAGATTCGAAATGAGCTAAATGTTCATCGTAATTTATCTCAGTTTCTTCTCGCCAGTGCCCCTAAACCATGGCTGACAAACGCTCTATCTGGGAATGTGGAATCCCAGCAGACTGCGCCTCCATTAGAAAGAATCATGTCAGTACCTTCTGCTACTAAGGCCGCAGCATCAGCGACCAACCTTGAAACTGTTTACAACAAGACTTATGCAATGTTTGGTCGAGTGCCATCACTTGGTGAGTCCATATAAAATGTTGAATGCTCTTATATAGTAAGTACCTAAGAATCATATGCATGGTTTTTTAAATATTGCTTTATTTTAACGTAGCAGAATCAAGAGTTTTGTCTTCAGCTTCCAGTGAAGGTATTATAAGGACTCCATCCCATGACCTTCGAGGCCAGGCTGGCTTGGGCCTTTCTCGTAAGTCATCCTAACCGTCATATGCAATTTTATAAGAAAAATTATGTTGTGACGTATGGCAGTAAATTTGTGTGATTTGTATGTTTCCAGCTTACAGCCCATCATATCATCCATCTGTAATGGGATCTTACTTAGGACCTTCCTCACCCATTCCAAATGTTGGACTGAAGAGGTCAAAGAAATAACATTAATTTAAAGCTTGCCATAGTTGCTCTGTTCTCTCATCACATAGTTCAAAATAACTTGCGTATTTTCGTCATGTAGTAAAATATATATTTTCCAGGTGCAACATCGAATATTTTCTGTACATTTATAATATTTTATAAGAAAAGAATGTCTTCATTAATAAAGTACCTACTGATAAAGGTATGGTTATCTTTAATAAAATCAACCGTAATTGTTCCGTTACCATTTAGTACTAACTTAAAGGCATAAAATTAGTATTTTTACATTGTATAGAAGAAAGCTAACATAAAAATAACGCTAAGTAGTACTATACTATACCACATATCAGACTATTGTAATATAGTTTTATTTGTTTTATATCTAAAAAATCCTATCCACCTAAAAAATTCAAGCATCAAACTATAGCAAAACCATCAACCCAACTATTGAGCCTTGGTTTCATGTTCCCGTTTGATCTCAAGTATACCCCACTATGATGCTAATAACTAAGAAAATATTTATGGAAAGGGAATTGAACATAACGCAGATAAATTTTTATCATTTACCAAAGGCCAAAGAAACATTTTTAAGGTACTTTGCTGGATCCCAAGACATGTATAAAATTGGACATGGGAAGAACAAGGGCGAGCTATATGCCAGCCGTCAATCTGTCAACTTGATAAATGACCTCTGTCTATTAAAGTCTTCCTTGCATGCATACTGGATTGATCTTAGGGACCAGTCATATACACCGTTATCATTATATATTTCCCCATCAAATGAATTACATTATAGCAAGGTAGGAAAATTGGTACCTATTTTAAGGACATAATACTAAGCTGTTTCCTTGATTCCCGGAGAACACAGGTAGCATTTTTTATATGGGATTTATAGCCCAACGGAATTTATGTTGACAGTAAGTAAAAACGGTTGAGTCAGAGCAGCCGGGAAATTCAATTTGCTCATCCTCCAGAAAAAAAACACTTTTTTGCATACATATACAATTTTTCCTTCTACTCTCCTGTTTATGTAGAAGGAGTCAGGTTTTTTATAAAGGGGTCAACATGGGTCATTTAAAAAAAGTAATCGATAATGTAATTTTTATTAGATAAAAAAGTATTTCTTCACGCAAAATTTTCAGTTAAGCTTGATAAAAGCTTGGTTTTTGTCTTGAAATGAAACGCCATAAAAAGTAAAAAAAATTCCTGGCTAATTTAATAAAAATATTAATTGTATTTAAAATTTTGTCATGGAAGAAATTTTGCATATCATGTTGAAGTATGTTTTAAAAATATTTAATTAGGTTGGGTAAAAAGTGAATTAGCTAATTAATCAGCTTCATAAGATTGGCTATGGTCGTCATGATTACTATTGCAAGTGTGGAACAAGGGAGGAATGACAAGGGGACGTTGTAGTTGATAACAAAGTAATAAATATATAATGTAATTTTTATTAGATAAAAAAGTATTTCTTCACGCAAAATTTTCAGTTAAGCTTGATAAAAGCTTGGTTTTTGTCTCGAAATGAAACGCCATAAAAAGTAAAAAATTTCCTGGTTAATTTAATACAAATATTAATAATATTTAAAAAATTTTCATGGAAGAAATTTTGCATATCATGTTGAAGTATGTTTAAAAAATATTTAATTAGGTTGGGTAAAAAGTGAATAAGCTAATTAATCAGCTTCATAAGATTGGCTATGGTCGTCATGATTACTATTGCAAGTGTGGAACAAGGGAGGAATGACAATGGGACGTTGTAGTTGATAACAAAGTAAAGTTGTGATCAGCTGATGTGTCTGCACTAATCAGCTGTTTTTTTGTAATTAGTCTGTGTAAGTGTAAGCCATGTAAAAATTCATGTAATATTATATTTGTTGCAACCTAAAAAAAAGTCAATAAGGAAAAAAGGGGAGATTGTTATATCTGGGGTTATCATAACGGTGATAAGGGAAGAAGATGCGACTAAATAAACAAGAGTTGGTTGCCCTTGCCTCACAACCCGATCACAAATATGAAAAGCAAGGCGTTCTCATGCTGCGCGAGAGGACTGAGGGATTCTTCCGGAGAAATGAGAGTGAGTGGTTGACTTAATTAGTTTTAGTTTTATATATTTACAGAAAGATTTGTCATTTGTGTAAGAGGAAAATAATTGAAAATGTGGAAAAGCATTCCGTTTAGTGTTTTAGCAGTAATGGTACAAAGTTCACAGCTCGGGAAATATAAAATTATCAAATTTTGTGGAAGAGTTTTTCAAGATTGAAACAACGGCAGAGTTGATTATATTAATTGTGGCTGTTTTTTAGTGCTCAAAAAATATTTTTTAGTGTTCAAAACTGGCTTGGTTTGACCCTTCGCATTGTCATACAGTTTAAAAAAACTTGTATTTTTTATAAGCTTGCTAAAAAGCATGCGTTTTTATAAAGAGAACTATATAGAACGTTGTAGCTTAACGATATTGATATTCGTAGATAGAATGTATTGCGGTGCATGAGTAAAGAAAGTAATTATGGTTATTATTGTTATTGTATTTTATTTCTATAAAGTAAATTATTGTACTTTTGCGCCACGCCATTTACTCTAGGTGAGAAATCTGGTACGCTAACGAGAAGCAGGCCAAGTTCGAGAAGAGACTCCTTCAGCTGTGTTGCTCCGAATGGTCAAGGTTTGTTTTTGAATGCTCATCATTTTTATTAAAACGACACTAATAGAGGACTGTGCTTATGGAGATGCACTTTGTGTGTTTTTAATTGATTTGACTGTTTTTCTTCGGTGCATGCTAGCAAGAAGATGCTTATTTTATGTACTGCTTAAAACTGTAATATTGCTTTGGAAGTTGGATGTTGGATCTGGTAGCTTTGGTTTATGTAACGCGTTGGGGACCGCTAAAAGCAAACGTCATGTTATTTCAGGTTGTAGTATTTGTTTATGTACGTTTGGGTACCTTTGTTTGTTGATTGTATCAGAATTTGTCACTTGCGATAAATCACGCCGATGAACTTCTGTGGTGTATTGGGTAACAAGCCTTCCTTAGTTTAGTCATGAAGAGTATATATAGTTTACTTTTAATGGGATATTTATCACTTGTAACTGCAAGAAAAACTTACAAAATGCTATTTAACTTTAAATATTAATAATATAAAATGTGTTAAAAATGATTTGGTAAAATTTGTGATTTTAACAGTGGAGACTGAGCGATGGTTCCGCCTTTGTGGCAACTTGTTGTTCTATCTTAAAACACCGGATCATTGGTCGGAGCCGGTGGGGGTGATCGTACTGGAAAATCATTGCTTATCGGTGGATAACAAACCAGACAACGTTGGTGATTCCCCATGCTATCGGTTTCAAATAAGTAAGTTGACTCTTGGGTTGTATTGCTAAAGTTTTTATAACTAACAATCGCAAATACCATGCTGTAAAAAATGTTTTTTTTGCTTGCTATAGCATTTCATTCGGGGGGAGGTGGTTACAACTTGGCAGCTTTAAGTGAGGGAGACCGTATGTCATGGGTCACTGCGTTGAGAAATGCATCATTTTCCAATATTAGAACAAAGGTTGAGAGATTGAAAAATGAAATAGGCCAGAAACTAGCTCAGCGGTCGGCAAGAAATGCGAATAAGCAAGGGTCTCCTTCAGCCCCGCAGTTAAAGGCTACTGGTTATGTTAAAGGTTATACTAAAAGATAAATCTATAAACTATTATAAACTGTATTTTAATTTTGATACAGTTGGCGAGTAAGTACTAATTTTGGTCCTATGAATTTCGCAATTTAGATGTGTCGGAGACGCCACTGTGTGAGGTTTCTTTGTCATGTGACAATTTGTTCTGTGATAGTCATGGAAGAGCACCTTCTGCTAAAGTAGTTGTTCATGTTAGGAATTCTCCTGCTGGTCAGTGGTTCAAGTATGCAAGCACAGAATTAGCAGAGGTAATCTAAACAGCACCACGGACTGGAATATAATACGAAATATTTAAAGCATTGAAGTAAATATGGAAAATTTATGGTGTTTATAGAGGAGCAGTAATCCAGTATTTCTCGCTACAGTCACATTCCGCGCGAGTGATGGGATTTCGGAAAGTTCAGAAGCTAGGCTAACCGTTTATGATATTCGTGAGCGGATAACTAGCACAGCTGTAGTTATTGGACAGCTTTCCTGTGTCATTGGGTCCTTAAAAGCTATAGATCGTGTTAGACTTCCTATTCGTAGTCCGGATAATTCAACAAAGCATGTTGGATTCCTTACAATTGTCGTGTGGAATTTGAAAAGGGAAGAACGGTCAAGTACTGAGTCAACGCCGTGTCGTTTAAACCCATATGACACTAATCATCCAAATCAGTACCCTTCATCGAGTTCTCTGGTAACATAATAATAACATATCTGATTAAAGTACTGTTTTCCCTATAATTTAGCATTGTGTAGGATTTTATTTAATATAACGGTTGTACCTTGTATTGCAGGCATTTTCACATCGACGAACTCAATCTCTACCTCCTCGTTTATATTGCAAGCTGAAAGTACCTCTACAAACCAACTTTGGTTTGCTGTTCAGTCACCCATTTATTCAGTCTTATCGTTTTCACTCAGGATTGGGCGGAGATATTTACGTTCATGAAATAATGGCTGAGTCAAGACTATCGTACCTTTTTCCACAGCAGCTCTTGTGAGTGAAACTACTTTGAATTTTGGATTAATTTATAGTTTACTATTCTGGGCTTAACTCAAATTAAGTGAATCATTTATACTGATTAGGTCACTTTGGATAGCAGAAGAGAAAGAACTTCTTCAAGAAATGGTTGGACTTGGAGATATGCGCGAGCCGTGGCACTCGGTTCGATCTGAAATGATTCAACGTCACCTTTGGTTAATCAATCTGTACACTCAGGCACGTGTTGGACTCGCTACGCACAAAGGATCATGCAATGGATATGATCTTGGTGGCCTTGTCAAGTGAGTTGATTTTGAAATTTTAACCATAATTGAAATTCAAAGAAACATTTTAATAAGACAATTTAACAAAACTTAACATTGGTACCTTAATTTTGTGTAATAGAATGCTTCAAAGGTTCAAGACTGAACTTGTATCATCAGAAAGAGGACATAAGAAAGGGACACCTAGCCCTAGTTACATCAGCAATAAGGTCACTCTTACCTATGAATCTGTTCAGGGGATTAAGCGATTGCGGAGGGAGATTGTAGAGAGGATGCAGGTTATCATGAAACTAGCCAAAGAAAGAAAAACATGCGGAATGAACAGATACGTCGATGAAATATATCAACGGGTATGTTTTCGTATTCGTAATTCTTTGGGTTCATTGATTTCGATCATATTAATGATAAGTTTCAATTTGTTTATAACATTACGAACATTTAATTTTACAGTGCCGCCTTCTTTTGAGCGTATGCGATCATTCACTTATCGAAGAAGCATTTGATTTTCTTGAGCATAACAAGCTAACACTACCTACCTCACAAGCCTATGAGTACGAGCTGCCCACTGTTGACAATGGAGGGATTGAGGAACTGCATTTACAACATCCAAGTAGCATCGACGAAGGAATTGAAACTCCGAGTTCACCTTATCGCTTTGTTGTGGATATAACAGACGTCGGTTCATCAGTTGAAATGACAAAGCAGTCAGAAGACAAAACACCAGATTCTGGGCTTGGCATTGAGGAAATTGTCAAATCTTTTCTGGACTCTCCTTCATCCAACTACTACAGACCCAGTGAAGAGCCAGAGCCTTGGGATCTCACACAATTGAACATTGAAGCTAGTATGATAAGCCTGAACAGTAAAGTACTAATGCTTTGTGGGATGGGAGTAGACATTCAACATCGATCTCTTTCACGAAACCATGAACAACAAACCAACTCATTGACAGCAGACTCTAGGTCAATGAATGATGCGGCTTACCACAGCTTGGAGCTGCAGGAACTTGAAACTAATCGTGCGACACCGATTAAGTCATTGCAGATCAGTCATACAAGAGCAGCTTCCATGCCGGTTGAAAATAATAATCGAACCACTAATCTTTTTTGTACGACCGACTCTTCAATCATGGCAGATTGGAGCGACGAGCTTCGTTCAAGTGTCAAGAAGCTAAGACTTGCTACAGATGGTCTTTTAAAGACATGTCGCCTGGCTCACAGTATTTTTAGACTGCAAGAGTCATCTGAAAAATCTAAATTAGCGTTGGCGTTGAAGTACAGAAGAGATGTTTGCTTTTCCCATGCTGTGAGTATTTCGAGTATTTATCAGAATACGTTGGCAAAAATATAAATTTCTAAGAGATGGTTAAAACATTTTTGTTCCAGCTCACCAGTCTAGTTACTGGACTCATGGGTCGCTTATGGTGCCGCAAGCCGGATCCAACTTTTATATATGTATTGACCAAGTTGGGTCCTTTAGTATCATTCCACTCATTCCTCACCTACTACTCACATGAGGCAGAAATGTTCAATGACATGATTGTTGCAGTAGAAGATTTAAAAACTGTTGAGTTTGTCATGGTAATGGGGGGTGGAGACGAGGGTTGTCCACCACTTCCCAAAGTCCATGGATCCAGGTCAGCCCTCAAAGTAATTCTTCCAGTTCCTGAGGCAGTTTTCTCCATGGTTGCTTTAGATAAGAATTGGAGTTCAAGTTTTGTCGTGACTCCAGTTTTCTTCAACATTGGTATCAATGAGCAGGCTACTCTTGCAGAAAGAAGGCTAGGAAATGTCATGGAACCACAGGAACGATCCAATTTAGATAATTTTGCACGGTTGAATGAATATTACCGAAGATTTTGTAAACAAATGCTTCCAGCAAAATATGCTTCCAAACGTAAGTTATTGACATCCTAGGTTGATTTTACAGTTGTAAGTGAACACTACCATAATAACGTGCCAATATCGGTTATTTGTAGGTTCTCAAGATGATGGACAAAATCTGGACAAACTGCTGGATCAAATGCATGCAGAACTACTGTCAAAAAAGAAAAAAAATATTGCAATCATTCATCTATCCTCACAAATTTGCCGTGCACTTTTGGGTATTTGAATGTTTTTATACTTTTCTAAACCCATTTTGTTTAATTATTTTCAATTCCAACAATGCTACTACAGTTTGGTATTTTATGTGTCTCTAGGTTTACGGTATACCAGTTGTAAAAGTGGTAAGGATCGTACATCAATGTCTGTGACATTAGAGCAAATGCAGATCCTTTCTGAAGATTATGACTTGGCGGAGCATGAATTTCAGTCGGCGCTAGACGCCATGCGAAGGTATATACATAAAAAGTTTATAATAACATAATGTGTACTACAAGTTTGTAATTCCGTTAAGGCGGTCCTGTGCGCTAGTATTACAAGTATATTTTTTATATTACAGCGAGGGATGTCGTCGTGAAAACACTCTGAAGAACATTGGGCAGCGAAAGTACGCATTTAATCATTTACAAGTTTTAGCTTTACCCAAAAGATATCGACCACCTCCTGGAACCTTTGGTAATGTACAAACGTAGAGTGTACAACCAAAAATTATCGTGATGTTCATTTTTGAGCCGTATTATGCAAATTAGCTGTTGGAATACAAACAATGCCCTGCATTTTCTAGTACTTAGGAAACTTCATTTCGATCTTGTGTAACCTGAAACCTGAACTTATAAAAAGGTTGATTGAAATTAGTGGTGACTCAATTAGCACAAGAAAACCCATCTATCGTATTCAATTTACTTTCCAATTTTAATAACTAGTCACTAATAATTAAAATCAGATTTGTGCAACTCCATATTTATAATAATTTTAGTGCATACTTGAATAGTGTAAACTGTAACCGATATGCATAATCCAAACTACAGCGTAAAAGATAACAATTCTTATGCAAACCATACGCACATTTTATCAACTCTATACAATTAGTCATTGTTAATTATCAAACCTTACCGAATCCAAATAATGCTTTTTATCAAAAGTATCCTTCACTCTGTAACCGCTAAAGCAGGTCTATATAGACTATATAGCCATAAAAACATAGAAATTTGATTTAGCTTACCATACTAACTGTTAAGAATGAAGATTAGTTAAATACTAAAAAGGAAATGAATTTTTCTTAATTACATATTTTTATCCAAGGAATGAAAAGATCTGGTTTGGTATTGGTTAGCAATATTTTTAAAGACAGCCAGTGTAGTGCTAAACTAATTATCCATTATCATGTAACGACATTATTCATTATAATTATTATGTGAACTGACAAGTATTTTACCTCACGAATTTTACATTATATTTTACCTACCTCTAAACTGTTTAAATAGTTTTAGAAAAAGAAGAGTGCTAAAACATAGTTAGGTGGTTTAAATTATTGAAACTCAGATTTTATTTTATGGTTTGAGCAAGGTTATTGCTATATGTGTAGGGTAATTTAGTCAACGTAGGCAACACAACTATGCACTTTTGAGGTGAGGTTACAAACGTGCATGAGGTTTGAAATGCCTGAGAGTGAGAATCGAATGTAAAAATTTGCATTTATTTTTAATTTTGAGTATTCCCAGCAATCTAGTCATTATAAAGATCGTTTTTCATTGTATTCCATAGTTACAAATTTTGAGAAACGCACCATTAAGTATTTTTTATTTTATACTTTTATTTTCCCAATAGTTGTATGTTAACAGGAACGAAACTGACTAAACTCACGATGATACGTATTACTGACAAATAAAATAGTAAAATGACAAACCTTGTACTTGTATGTATTCCATTTGTATGCTGATTTGCGTTAATTCAGATGTAAGAAGAATACTAACAACTAACTATAGTATACTTTTAAAAACATGCAATTCCTACTAGCCTTCACAAAAATATTCTAAGTATTATGCCGACAAGATTAATAAACAGAAAACGTGTACTTCAAACTGAATTTATTTTGATTTTTTGAACCTATTTTGCTTTAATCATCCGTTTATCATTTTTATCACTGGATGTACAGCTGCGTATAATATAGCGCGATTTAAAGAGAACAGTTCTTTTGTAACCAGACACAGAAATCGGCAGCCAGCAACTAGATTCGTTTCTAGGTTGACTTATCCTTAAAAATTTTAAACCACATTTGACACTGTATACATGTTAAATATTACAGGATTGCAGCCTCGCGTGACGGAACAGGGTGATGTTAAAAGGCTTGTAATGATCATTTTTGCTGTTTAGCTAACTTGTACTGCATAAGCACAGTTCGCAACTTGAACAGAAATAATAATTAAAGCCTCTAGAAGTCTAATCACGCGTGAAATAACTCCTGGCTAACTCATTCTGTGTCTGTTTGAACTTTTTAATTTAACCGGTATACAATCCAATTGTAATTAATAATCAATTAATTTAAAACATTAAGTAACAAAGTTATTTCACCGTCACAGACTTATACAAATATATAATAGAAATACAATCAATCCCATTTAAGTTAAATTGTTCTCAATCGATGTCATCAATGGGTTTCACATCCATTTTACCAAATTTAGCATTACAGTTTCTACACTCGTGTTTGCAAACCATTTCATACTATTAATTCAACAACAACATAAAACTTCTTGTTTAAACATTCATACGTAACATACTGAAAAAGTAACTGTAAAAACCTTTTACATCATTGCTATTGCTGGATGTTTTCCGACCGTAGCTTACATTCTTGACAGCGTTTTACGTATTTTAATCACCTTTGGAACTATTAACTGTATTTTCTACAACTTAACTCATTCACCTCAGTTAACATCATCATCAATCATCACAATTGTACAATTGATCATTTATAACCACGGAGACACCTTGCTTCGCCAGAGAACAATATAATACAATTTAACTGTACAGTAATTCAGTAATTGACTACAGGGAAGTCATATTAATTCTTAGCCTATGTTTATTGTTCCTAAGAGATTACTTCTGCATATTAGCTGTCAACACAGCAGTGGTTCCAGTATAAAGTACTACCAAGTATCCTAGCTATTTTAGTAGGTTGGCCATTTTCTTCTGCAGAAAAAATGAGTTTGACGAAGTTAATCTTATTTTTATCACTTTGTACACCCTAGAAGATACTTGTTTTCTCATGGCTCAATTGAATTCTACTATTTATAACCTACTAATCGCAACACTCGTACTCGTACACTTAAAATATATTAATCCATTATGAGTGATGGGAGAGAACGTGAACATAACCATATAATTAATTCCCTAAATAAAGTATACATATAAAACATAAGGGGTGGTAATACTCGAGACTACAATTGTGAGATTAAACTGGAATCAAACTCACAGAATACGAAAATCCAATTCAGCCGCCTAAAAGCAAACAGCAATCGGCAGACTATGTCGTAACTGGAAGTAATGTTGTTTGTCAATGGAACATAAAGATGTACTTTTTGTTATTCGGTAACAGTAACACTGAAAATGTCTAACAGTGCCTATCTAATTACGCGTCTTATTTGATTATTGTTTACTCTATTAAATTAGTCAAGCGATCCAGATTTATATCAATGCTGCTGATAATATGTTTTATACCTACGAAAAATTAAAACCTCTGTAATGATTTTCCTCACAGAGTGACACACCGAGAGTACTCATTTTGACTTTCTGGCACTGGAAAATAAATAATATTAGGGGTGTCTAGAAAATACAGTAATTGTCCATCAATGGCATCGAATTCTTGTATAAAACACAGTTGGAACTTTTACAAAACACGACCTTACAAACAATATAACGCTGAGTGTACATATAGTTCAATGAAAGTGAAGCTGAAAACGCAAGGATATCAACCAGTTTGACATACAGAATGACACTCTTTTCTTTGGAAAAACATGAGATCATAATCACACTGTTAAACAAACAAACTACGCAAAACTGTAACACAACAACTGTTTCCTTACCAACCACTTAACAGCAGTAACTGAAAATTACTGTATGTATCTCATTAATGGACCACTGTTTTTTATTTACACATACGAGTACTTGTCAAATTCCATGACAAAAACTAACTGCATGGTATACATGGATTACGGTTTAAGAAGCAAACCATCAAAACAGTAGGCCATGAGAACATTCTTTTGTTTAAAAACAAAGAAAATAATAATAATACCCTGAAATTTAATTAGTTTTGAATACTTTTTCATGCACGAAATGTGTTAGATATCTAAATTCCTCCAAAACTAGAATGTAACATAACTTTTTTAAAGTAGCTTTTCGATGCAAATATTGCAAATACGTTTGAAATCCCCCTTATTGGAGAGCACATATTTGCTGAAGAACTTTAGTGGAGTAGAAGTCAAAAATACTACTACTAATAATAAAGATATTAATAACAATAATGGGGTACCCCTGCTCGAGTGAATATAGTTACGTGACGCTTAAGGAACTGGGAAGAAATTAACAATAACGTTTTTTACACTAACACCAAAACGTAGAAACTAGAGCTACAAGTAGCACGCACACATACCATTGCGATAAGAACCATACTTATTGAATTCATAGCAACAACATAAACGATTGTGATGTATAAGATGAAAGCAATAACGACTATGTGTAAATTAACAACGACGGAGTTTCCAAGCCTACACAGGCAAATTATTCAGTTCCGGTTCATTCTGAGCTGAATCTAGACCTTCAGATTCATTAATCGGTCCACAGCACGTATTGGCAGCACAACTGGTAGCTGAGGCAGGATCTGAGCAAGACAAGTAGCAGTCATACACTCGAGACTGATCTACGTCCGGGTATTGCTACAACAAAATAATTTTTTTTTAAATTTCTAATACTCTTTTATCAAAATACATTTTAAAAGATACATAGGATATTTATAAACCTCAACAAATTCGGGCTGGATTGTAGTTGAATGGATTCCCTCATTGTGAAAGAACTCCTTAACTTTTTCCGCTATCCGAATGTAATCGGCCAAGTTGCGACAACTGTATAGATAATTCATAACAGACGTTTTAGTAAATCTGTGCGCGGCACCCATAAAATGTAATTCATCGTCAACTAAATCCTCTTGATGTGCTTAAATATCTACAGTTGAATTACCGTATGTGTGCTGACGCAATAATCCTATCTCCAGCAAGTTGCCAGATGTGAAATTCATGAACGGCAATAACACCTTCAACTTCCTTAATGAGCTTTCGTTGTAATTCGTCAATCTAAAAATTCAAAATGATTTATTACGAAGTTGTTTCACAAAAAGTATGCGTGAAAAATATATAAATACTATAAACATCATATTTAGTAAAAATACCTGGATATGAGTGGGCACAGTTTGTAATAAGATCATAGCAGACTCTTGCACTGTGACAAAATGGAAAATATATTAATAATAGATAAGGATCAAGTTTATTTCTATGATTAAATCCAAAATATGTAACTTACAAAGAGGCCAGACCGAGGACAAGATCAAAACCACCAGGACCACACTAAGGAAAGGATCGACGTACATTTTGTACTGCCACTCAGTTAGCCATATGATCAAGGCAGAGATTATAACAATGACGGATCCCAGAGCATCAGCCAATATATGTAAAAAGACACCCCTCATGTTCATCTGTTAATTTAAATTCAGTCC
>JAHZNG010004120.1:0-26081 GCA_027744375.1 Orchesellides sinensis | reverse complement strand
AATAAAACTTTCCCAATTACCAAATCTAAAAAAAATGTATGCTATTACTGATTAGTAGGTTTTACATTCTTGTTTTACAATTTGCTCTTACAGGAGAAAGGCCAAGAACCAAAGGAAAGTGATCGCTTCAGAACAGCGTTGACTGCAAAAACTGCAGAATATGCAGAAGAAATTCTGTCACCGCATTTCGGTGGCATGATACAGTTCGTGAAGGAAGGGGAGATATTGTTGCAGAAGGAGCAAGGTGATACGATAGTAAATGATGAAGGTATGTTTTAAAATATTACAAAAGAATCATGATCTCAGAAAATTCTAGACATTAGATACAAATTGCTTAATTTGCCCTCTTTGTAGCTCGCGTGATTACCCTTATCTCATCGTTTGGATCTTCCTGGAGACAGGCCCTAGATGCTATCAATCGGGAAGTCATGTCATCTTTTCCAAGTTTCAGAACTGGAGCTGCAGTTCTTCAGCAAGCGCTAACTTTGCTTGTTCAGTATTATCATAGATTTCAAAAGATTATTGGAGAAGTTCTTCCCCATTTAACTGCCAGACAAGACTTAGTCAATATCCATCAGCTCATGGTGGAAGTGAAGAAATATAAGCCAAACTTTTAAACTTTGTGCTTTGTAACATTATAGTAAGCAAGAATACTAAATAAATTTTTTATAAATTCATGCAAGTTTTGTGGAATTCTTTTCAGCCCACCTAGGTAAGAAACTTAGACAAAGTCTATCTGCCTAACTATGTATATAGTGGCAGTGGCAGACAGTAGTATTTTCTTAGTATTTTAGCTAGATCTGGATCATACATTTTTATCTGCATAATCGCTGGCAATGGCAACATTTAGAAAGATTTTGAACTTAATGAACTAGCTTTAATTACTGAAGCAGGGGCCTACATTTAGTGGAAAATTGTACAAGTCCTTTTTCCTGCAGCTTACCGCTTACCCTACCCTAAATTATAGTCGTTCTCGTTTTAGAATTCTGTTTACGTCTCTTGATATCCCCTCAATCTTAGAATTAGATATGAATGCTTCTGAAAATGGTTTTGATGAAGAGAGTACTGGGGACGCGCTAACGGTACGGTGTACACGTTTGCAATTTGGCACATAGCATACCTACAAAAACAATTTTTGGTTTAATTGTAATTAATGCATGTATGCATATTATAGAAAAACTCACGTACATCAATAAAACTTGACCTAGAAAGAGATCAGAGAAGCTTTGAGGCATTAAAGTTGGGTAAGGCCTCTGATGAAATAGATCTTGATCCACCCGCAGAGGAGGCATTTGGATATCTTCTTAACTACCAGTGGTACAGAAAACTTCGTAGTCTTTTCCTTGTCTCTACATATCCTAGAGTACATGGACCATTATTTAGGAGTCATTATGGAGTTTTTCAAGAAAGGGCAAGGCATTTAGCGTCATACCCTTGGACTGTTCATCCATATAGTACATTCAGGTGTGTTTCGTTGGAGTAGTTCACCTGTGCATCTAAATCTATTATCGAATTGGCAAGTACTGAAATTTCTATTTGTATGTAGATGGTGGTGGGATATTTTAGTATCGATTCTGTTAGTGGTCACATTAATTGGACAGCCTATTTTAATAACATTTTACCAAGAGCGGCTGCGAAATAAAAGTCATATTATCATTAGCTGTTTGCAAGGTTGGGTGTTCTTTATGGACATCATCCTGAATTTCCGAACAGGTTATGTCGGAAGTATGAGTGATACTGTAACGCTTGATTCGGGTCCAATCTTCTGGTAAATATTTAACCAAATTTTATAACCCTAAAATTGGTATGATGCACCGAATGATATAGGTATAAATTAACTAATTCAACTACAGGCACTACTTTAAGACATGGTTTTTCATCGATCTTTTGTCGACGATACCGTATGACGCTATATACTTGCTGTTTGAAGGTGTTGCGAAGTTGACTATGAGTGTGTTCAATTACCTCCGTCTTTTGGAACTTCTCAAAATATTTCGGACGGTTCGCGTCATTCGTTACATGACCAGAATCCAAGAGGTAAGTTTTTATTTATGTTTTTTAATGCAAAGGTAATACATAATTTAAAAACTTGAATACTCGCTGATCCAACAGTTGTATAATTTAATTTCATGATTTTGCATACCAACCAGGCATACATGATTGATTCCCTGTATATTCGCGTGATCAATCTTCACATAGTCATATTCTTCACTTTGCACTGGATTGGTTGCTTACATTATCTTGTAGCAGAAATGTTCAACCCTCCAAACAATAGGAACCCCATGAGTTGGGTTACTCGCATGGACCTCTGGGACGAAAGTGTTTGGATCAAGTACATAAATGCTGCAATCAGAGCTATTTCTAATATGGTGAGTGGTGAGGTCTCTTAAAAGACTAGAACTGAAAAGTATGCTTTCAGCAATAGCTAACCTAATGTAACCCTGATTAGGCCTGTTTAGGTTATGGAACTGAAGTACCACGTACAATGGAAGATATTCTGTGCACCATTTTCAGTATCATGGTTGGGGCGACATTTTTTGCATTGTTCATTGGTAACTTATCAAGTATTTTGATAAATGTTGACGTGTCTCAGAAGAAGTATGCTGAAGTTCTGAATCAGGTAGAACTTGAGTACCTACATTATATGCATGAACACGTACTAAAATGCAATGTCATTTATTTATACCTTTAATCTCTTTCAATTTAAGGTGCTAGAATACATGCGATTCAAACAGATTCCAAGAACCCTTCAAAATCGTGTGATTCTGTACTATGAGCACAGGTACCGGAGAAATTTTTTCAATGAAACCAACATCCTCCTTAGCTTGTCTGACGTTCTACGTAAAGAGTTGCAAATGTTCAACTGTCGTCGACTGGTTGAGGAAGTACCACTTTTCCACGGTATGCCAGCACCAGTAGTACAAGCGATTGTTGGAAGACTCCAGTTTGAAGTAAGTTTGGACTTGCTTTATATTTATGGATAGTATATATGTATGCGGTATGCATGGTGGTGGTGATGGATCACACAATTTCAAGTATTTCCTTAAAAATCATAAATTACTGTTAGGTTTATCTTCCTCAAGATATCATAATTGAAGCTCAGAGCGTAGGAGATTCAATGTATTTCATCGAGTCCGGAACCGTGTCCGTGTTGGCATCCAATGGGCAACCAGTAGGTAATCTAGGTGAAGGTGATTTTTTCGGTGAAATGGCTCTCATTAGCAAGGAGCGGAGAACTGCAACAGTAATCGCGACAAGCTATTGTGACATGTATCGACTAGAGCGAGAGGATTTTGAAGACGCCGTGATGAACTACGCTGAAATATATGACAAGCTTGTTGCGGTAAATTATCTCTTTCTTACTGCTAAAATCTATTATACTTAATAAGGTCTAAATGATAAATGCAATAAGCTTTACATTTAGTATTATTCAATGCAGGTGGCACAAGCGAGGGCAGCCAAAATATCTAAGGAAAATGCCACCGTTCCAACAAATGAAACTGCCAACGATCAAAAACCTACGAAATTCTTCTCCAGGTCACTTTCAGAATCCGACGACTCATTTAATCCTGCCCATTTTGTGGATGTAAGACAGCCAACCTCTACAGACGACACACATCCATTTTATGTGAACATTCAAGGAAAAAAAGTTAATCGGGACAAGGGGAAATTTAGAAGATCTTTCGGGAGCAATAGTGGTAGTGGTTCTGTATCTGATATTAATTAAACTATTTTTTTTAAATTAAATATGCATTTATGCAGCTGCAAATATAAATATCCTGCCATCCTTGTAGCATTGTATCAATGATAATTTATCATATTTTTAACCTATGCATTCCTAATATTCCTAATCATACTCATCCTATCCTAATACGCATCATCCGGAGATTTATTCAATAATGTTAATGTTAAACGACAGGACCATTGTTGTTGAACGAACAAAGACATTGTTAGACTAGCATGTAGTATTCACCACGTTTCTCACTCTACCCCAAATTGTAGCGGTGCAATGTAAAGATAAGATGCCGTAGAAGTATTTATACCGACAGTACAAAAGTATCCTTTTCATTGTTGATTTCTCACAAAATTAGTAAATTCATCCACAAATTTGTGAATTAAGTTGAAAGTGGAAAAAAATTTTGTACTGAGATAGTTAAGCGGAATTAACATTAATTAAGTAGCAATTATGTAAATATTTTAGCGTGACAAAGTTTTTAGTGTGTGTAATTTTAAACTTGATTGACTTGTTTCAAAATGGTTCGTTGTAAGCTTCTATATTTTTAATTTAATTTGTGACTCGAGTTAAATAATAGGATTAATTTGACAGCCAGTTGAATGTAAAACGGAGACTGTAAGAAAAAGTAAGTTCATTTTTAATTCATTATAGTTGTTTGCATTTTAAATACATTGTCATTTGTCATTGTGGATGTATGTAAGCGTCAGTTAATGTTAAATATGTAGAAGTAGTTTGGAAATAAAGTTGAACTTTGTTTTTCATTGTAGGTTTCAAAATGTCGCCAATTCCAACTCCCACGGTTCAAAATCAGGGGGATAAGAGGCCCGCAAGACCGATTGGAGGTACATCGGAGAGAAGGTAATAACAATATTTTTTGGAGTTGGGGGGAGAGAAAATTTTATCCTTTTACTTTGTTCTCGTGAGCGTCTAATTAATGCTGTGACTTTTTAAATTTTGACGCAGGTCGGAGCTGGTAACGCGCGTCAAATACAGTAATACTCTTCCAGACCTGCCATTCGACCCAAAGTTTATTTCATACCCGTTCGGATCAAATCGTTTCGTCACCTACTCCACGACATCTTTAGAAAGAAATTATGTGTATGAAGTTTTAACAGAGCCTGATTTAGGCGTTGATGTGGAGTTAGTTATACCAAATGCGTACACTGCGCCTCCCAATGCCTCACAACAGTTGGATCCGAAGGATGAAAGATTGCTAGAAGATGACAATTTATTGCAAAAGAATCAGAAAAGGAGTAGACACCATGCGAAGAGTGTCTCGTGGCTCCGTAGGACAGAATATATTTCTACGGAGCAAACCAGATTTCAGCCTCAAACTATTGAGAAAGTTGAAGCTAAAGTGGGATACTCAATTAAGAAGAGTCTTAAGGAAGAAATGCACTACATGGATAGAGAATCGCAGGTAGGAGGATATCTAAGGCTAAGAAATTTTTTTAAAAACTTGTTTGGTAACATATTGGGGGATTATTTAGTATGTATTGTTGTATTTCAGATTGAGAATATTAAGAAAACGTTTGAAGATGCGATGCAACCAATTGATGGTCATTTCGCTAAACCTGGTGTCGTGCCAGTAGAAATTCTGCCTGTGTTCCCTGACTTTCAGCTTTGGAAGTACCCCTGTGCTCAGGTAAATAATTGTTATTAGAACTATATTTTACTACTATTACTACATTAGTATTTTTGTATTGCTTTGCTTTGGTATTGTATTTCTAATTTTGATTATGGTTGCGCTTTTGTAGGTTATTTTCGACTCTGACCCTGCTCCTGTTGGTCGTTCTGTTCCTGCTCAGTTAGAGGAGATGTCACAAGCCATGATTCGGTAAGTTTGTGTCGTACAATAATTGGTTTACATACAATCTAGGTCAACATAGCAATGATAGAAACTAAGGCGAATTCGAGGTCAGATTAAATTCGTAAAGGTGGGGTCATGAAGCTCTTCCTTGACGTGGTCAGTCAGCTCTTCACGCATGTTGAGAATATTAATTGTTTTCCTTGTGTTGAATCGAGCACACTTACCTTCCAAGGATGCAGTGGTACATGAAACTTACTTTGCAGTGGCGTTTGACTAATGGGAACTCTTGAAACAGATATCTGAGCGCATTGTGGTCCAATTTCCGAATATTATACTAAGGCTTCGATTTTACATTACTCTTCCTTTTTTAATAATTGTTTGGTTTTTAGTTCAAATGATAATTTAGTGTTTTTTATACCAAAGTTACCTTTATGACTGTAAAAGTATGGTGAACGTTTTTATTTAGGGTGCGGCTTAGTAAACGTCGTACAAGAGGACCAAATCAGCAGCTTAATACTAAGCTCTGTGTGAAGCATATTCCATTAACATCTTCAGACTATAAATTCCAACGGAAAAGAGAAAAAGAGCTGGAACCAATACAGGAAGAAGATGAAGAGGAAGAAGAAAAGTCTGAACCAGAAGACGAGAAATCTGGTAAATCAGACAATGAAAAATCGGATGCCGAAGGTGAGAGAGAGGTCGAAGCAGACAAAGACGGAGAAGATGAACTTAAATCTATTGTGGAAGAAAAAAGTATTAAAGATTCAGATGGAAGTTCGGGGTCTGATTCAGATAAATCAGACACAGGTAAAAGTGAAAACCAAACATGCTAATTTTATAATTTTATAGTAGTCGGTTCAGTAAAAGATAACACTTGATTTCTTTCTTAATTACAGAAGAGAAAGAAAAGAAACCAGAACAGAAAGCACCTAAAAGAATTATCAGTGACGAAAGTGATAAAGAACACGGGTCATCGGGTTCTGAAAAGGGCAGCCACAAAGGCAGCGGATCAGATTCAGGTTCAGGGTCGGGATCAAGTGGCTCATCATCATCTTCGTCTGGCGAAGATTCAGATTAAAGTACTAGTTTGATGAATATAAACTTGAATCATAATGACCGATCTTAAATAAGGAGTAATAAATTATATTCGCTGCGTGGCTGTGCAGAAACTATAAATTGTACAGATAACCGACTGGATATTTTAAATACAGTTGTCATTTATTGTGTTTAGCTTTGGATTTCCACTACTGATTAGTATTTGCTATAATGTACCATTCGTCTTTTCAAATATAGTAAGTAACGCTGTAGCTTCCGTCGATGGACATAAAATGCAAATCTACAAAAACATCATTTCGTCAGGTTGCATTACACGCATGAAATTTTGCAAACACAACAAATGCATATTAATTAAATTTTTTTTACCTGTGTAGTAAAGTATGTTATATCCATCTGAATCTGTTTTCGAATTTTGTCGTCATCAGAAAGCACCTTGTTGTTCTCTGAACTATTTAGATTCTGTCCTTTGACTTTTTTTAGCCGCTTCAGACTTTCTTCCATTCTCAGCACAGACGTCAAAACTTCATCAACTTGTGTTTTATATCTGTAAAACAAAAACTTCTATAGTCATTTTTGAAACAAACAGTTTAAAATAGCAGGAAACGGTTTATCTTTGATACCTGTGGCATATTTCGTTTGCTATTTTGAATCCTACTTCATCCCAAAGTTCTCCTTGATGAGCGCTAACAATGCTATTTTTTAAAGAGCTTACAGGCTGCAATATCCCCTCAACGTATTCTCCATGTTTTGCTGGAAGTTCTCTGTTAGTTCTTCTGTACAGTCTAGGCACCTCTGTGACTAACGAAATACTGGATGAACTTTGGCTGACTGTAGTTTGGACAATGAGGTTCTCAATATAGTTACGGGCTTGCTGCCACTGGAAATCTTTCAGAAAGCTTTGTGCAGCAGTAGGTAACAGTATGATGCTGGGACTAGAAGTTATATCTGTGGAAGTCTGTGCTAGCTGATTTTGTAGTTTTTCAGCTAATATTTGTTGCACAATTAATTCTGCTAGCTTGAGATCACAATAAATTTCAAGTAACGTTGCAGTCGGCGCATCTTGTTTGGAAGACACTTCCAGGTTCATAGCTTTGATATATCTAGATACTATTAAGGCACTTGCTTTTAAAAATCTTCCAGCTATATGGTTGATGTAAATTTTATCTAAGTCCCAGCACTGAAATATGTAAAATGACAGTTTTTCAAGTTTAAAACTTACGATTGTACCTATATGCAATTACATTTAAACACTATTTGGTACCTGTTTTAAGACTTTAATCATCACACGAGTTGCATCAAGTTTAAAGTCTGAATTTGCACAAGGTGTGTTCACATCCTCTAATGACGATTCTAGCTCAATTGCTAAAGAATGGAACCTAAATAAGAATAGACAATCCGCTTTAATATTGTTACACAAATAATAAAATTGGAATAAACTCCATGTTTCGATTTTACTTCTACTAATTAAATTGCAAGTACCTAAGTTGAAAATATACCGGGAACTGCCATTTTGAAATAAAATCCTTTAAAACTCTCCTCTCCCTAAACGCCTCCAAATGATTTAGCGAAGGCATCATATCTTCCATAAACTTGATAAACTTTTCACAACGAATCCAGTTCGAATGGAATGTATCAGGATTGGAAGGCGACCAAATGTGTGGGAAATTTTTCTGGAGAATACCGAGTACATGCGGCAGTACACAATTCGCCAAGAAGTTGTAGCTTGACATCCACGAGTAACGATCTAATTGGGTAGATGCTTTGACAGTTGGAGACTCTAGTAAAAACCCTTCCACTTCATCAAGTAAGGAGGAGACGTTTCCTTTTTTCGACAGAATTTCATCACAGACTGGTTTCAAAACGTTTAATGAAAATATCTGCTCGGCTTCTGATACTTTTTGTAGTTCTACATACAAATGCAGTAAAGCCGTCACAACAAATTCGCTCTTCTCACTATCTTGTTTTGACTTGAACGAATGCACCTTTAGTAGCACGTTCATTCGGCTCAACGCCTCATTTAAAAGCAGACTTAGTCTCTATAAATATTTACAAAAAGAAAATCAAAATAGTAATTAGCCTGAGGTATATGATAATCAAGAATTGCTATTTAAATAGAAAGTTGCTGCTAACTTTCTTTGCATCAGAAGACAAAGCTGAATCCTGGCAATGCTGAAGAAGAAACTGGGCATTGGCAACTTCTTCACAGGTGGACGACAAAGTGTTGAAGTCTGCATCTGACTTAATTTCAATTGGAATTGGAACTCTTCGCATATGCTTTTCTGATGACTCGACGGCAAGCAATGCCATTCTATGTAACTGAATTTGTCTTTTGGTATTCCGTATGGTCTTTTTCAAATTTAATTCTTCTTTTAACAAGTCTATATTAGATTCCACAGATTTTACGACTCCCTGAGAACCAGCAACCACAATTAATTTTGAATTTAATTTTAAGTATTTCACATTTCCACTTACCAATATTTGATATATCTGTAAAGTCTGTTTAAATGAAGTACGTAACTTACATTTAAATCACCCTTTGCACGATGCAAAGGTGCAGCGATAGTCTGAATTCTTCCATCTAATCCAACTAAATTTGATGAGAGATTGACAAACTGTCCATAGTCTTGATTAATTAACTCTATCAGTGAAGACCGTAAAAATTTCAAATGACTTCCTAAGTCATCTCGTAAGACATCCAATGGCACACGTATCCTTTTATTCTGTATGAACTCATCCACTGAAAAATCTTCCGCGAGAAATTCCTGTGGTTCAAAGCTTGCTCTTCCGTCATATTCACTCAGAAAGGAGTTCCTTCTAGCCCGCTGCATTTTCTTCAAATTAAACCTAAACCTTCTAGTTTCGACGCTGAAAAGAAAACTCAATATGAAATTCTGTGTTTCTCTGTTTGTTTTTTAGAAGTTGATGACTACTTCATACTTACTGATTACTGAATCCTAATATCCTGAGCTGGGAATCAGTCGTGGCTTCTTCCTTCTTCGTACAGAAACTTGCAACAAGATAACCTTGCTGCTATTAAAACTAACAGCGACAGCAAAGGAAAGAAAACAGATGATATCCTGTCGGCAGGTTATCGGTTATCATCGAAGCAAGAGTGCCAGGAGGTAGATAGTGAAACAGTTGAAACTTTGGAATTACGACGCCACACCTTCCCTCGTCATATTTAAGAAACCTGCAAATAAACAGACAAAATTATTGTTACACATTCAACATTTGCTATCCGACCCAATGGAAACAACCCAACTAAACCTCAACGTCAAATGAACTACAAGACCAATGTCTTGACATTCATATTCACATGGATCAGCTGATGATTTGATAAAGCTACAGCTGACTGAGGAGGCACCAAATGATGAGTGATAGTGATAAGGCAAAATACCTGTACAAAACTTCCTTATTTCCGTCATCCAAGAAACTGTACAACAAACAATATTGGACTTTATCCTGAATAATGGAAATTAACAATAACTAACCACTTTACTCAAATCTCACGAATTAAATACCTAACTACCAGCACACACCAAACATATATTTCGTAGAATCATATCATGTCAGTCAGTTAAATGTCTGACATTTGATTTTGACAACAATCAAACCAAAAATATTGTAATGTATTGAGTTGGCAAATCATCAGAGTTCCCGCTTTCTCAAAACCTGTCTTTCAAAGCCCCATCGGCAATTCACTCGTTCACGCGTAAAAGGCATTTAGCCGAACTGCAGATACATAATATACGGATCCTACCTAGTTTATAGGTAATTTATAGGTCATAGGTCATATAAGTCATGCCAGCCCTTTTGCTAAATCTACAATCCATTCATGATCCATTCATTCAATTCTTGATTTTATTAATACGTGACGGAGAGATAGGACATGACATATACTCAGAGTCTACGCATACGTTTACAAAATCTAATGGTTTGAGTAAAAGTAAACATGAATGGGGCACATCTTCATGATCCAGAGCATTGTAAAGTTGCAAAAAAGGGTACAAGTCTATTGTATTTGTACACGTATAAGTGTGACGGTGCATGCATTTACACATACCCTCTTTACACAACACATCATGTCATCTGCATTACCCTACTTACGAGCAGATACTTAGATAGTGCATGTTGTGAATGTGGAGAAGTTTCCACATACGAAATCCACACAAGAACAATACAGGAAATACAATACATAAAATAAAAACAAAGCTGTAACATAGCATGACCGAACCTTTTCCGCAGTCCGCAATATATTCAGTCAGTGCCAGTGAAAAAAAGAATTTTTTTGCGACTAATTAATTAAAGTATTTTTATGGGCGAGTGTTAATAGTCTTTTTAATTGTACAGATCAGCAACGGTTTAAAAATGAAGAAGCTTAAAAGTGAAGTGATCATCTGTTAGTTTGTTTTGCTCAGTCTAAAAGGAAAAGTGTAACGGAAGGGTGCCACTTCCAGGCCAAGGCCAAGATAGAAATGTCATTGAATATTACCAGTGAACAGTTATTCAGGTGTTGTACGTAAATAATTACATAAACGATTCTAATTCAGTGTTATCATATAGGAGAATCATTACAACCACTAACAACTATTCGGTCTAGGAGGGGTCAGGATAAGCGGTAAGCCAAGCAAATTACTTATAACTTTATACTAACTTTGAACTTTGTCTTCAAAATGCACGGAGTAGTTTTTAATTGTTTGTTTGTGGAATGCTATAAAATAAATGCATGTGGAATTTACTACCATATTCAACCGTGCCTTGACCCCATACACAAATCCAGTACGTAATGTGTTGTTAAAGTTAACGTTGACTATGGTTAAATTCTGTTAAGACATCAAGACTAGTACTAAAAAGGTGTCAAGCTTCACAGTCGCTTTTCTGTCAAGATTCAATGAGCTTCTTTTCACCAGCTTAAGTGTGATTTAGTTATAGCTATATGTCTATGTCCAGTTATAATATATACATTGATTATGGCCTAGGTATATAGTATATGTAGTCTGGAGAGACAGTTTGTCCAGCCAGCTGGAAATTTAATAGCTAATTATGCCACCACGCCACACACAGAACACAATGACACACGTTCTTTCAAATTAACATGTAACACATATAATTAACTATTCCCCCCAACCTAATCCTTTTTCCCATACGTTTCTGTGTGGTTGGAGATACAAGATACAGTTGACGTTGACATGTTGTGCAGAAGCGTATAGGTCGTTTTGTGTCAATTTACACGTAGGCAAATTTAACATTTATAAAAAAAATTAATTGTATTACTTACAAGTTTAATTTGAACACATGATTAATAATTTAGATGTTTTCATTGAGCATTTAAGATTATAAGACAAAATATAATTACGAATGAATCGGCTTATCATAATCTCATCTCTCTCTCTGGTCTTAAAGGAAAGGATCATATAGATTTGACATTTTGAATATTCATAGTTTGGTTAATTTGCATTTGCATACATTTCTTATTCCTTCTTAATTCTTTGCTAAGTAATAATTATTACAAGTGAATGACATTATTAATTAACATAAAGTATTTTGGCTTACTGGTTAACTTTTTGATGATTTATGTTTTTAAATTTTTAAGTTTGTTTTTAGAGTAGAAAAAGGATAAACGGAGAGACAGGAAAAGGGTTTTGTTCAATATGGCTTCTTCAGTATCCTCCGTAAGTCTTAACAATGCTACTCAGTATGGGTTAGGCTCAATTGGAGTTTCCACTGTTCAGAATCCAGGTAAAAGGGTATAACCGTATGCAAATTGCGGGGGTTCCATTGCATTTGTGAATGAGATAAACTAATCAATGTTGAATTGAATTATTGTAGGTGGTATTGCACTGATGGAGGGTCCACTTAGTAAATGGACAAATGTAATGAAAGGATGGCAGTTTCGATGGTTTGTGCTAGATGAAAACACAGGCTTGCTATCATATTATACGGTAAGACATACACCTAGCTATTTTACGTACAAAATGAATTGACAATAAAATAGTGGGTGGAATGTTTCTGGCATCTGGGTATAAGGAAGGATTAAGGAATGATTAGACTGTTCAGCTGTTTGCAATAGTGGGTAGAGTATTAAAGAGGATTGAATTCCAGATGAAAATAAATGCAAATTAATATGATAAGAAAGTTATTAGTTTGTTGATATTAAATTTATCCTGTAGAGTAAAGAAAAAATGCGACGAGGAGTTAGGCGTGGATGTATCCGTCTTCAAGGAGCTGTTTTAGGAATTGATGATGAAGAAGATGCTAATTTTACGATAACTGTCGATGCAAAAGTATTCCATTTGCAGGCGAAGGATGCTGAGGAAAGAGAAATTTGGGTACGTGAGTAACATAATCATTCACTTACTTTACATCAGTAACTGGCTGAGTTTCAGTAAGTAAAAAAAGGTTTTGTGTGTACACTCCTCTAGGTGAGAGCACTTGAAGAAACTATTTTGAAGCACGCAAGACTTCGTCCAGGCTCCTACCTTCCACATCATTTTGCAACAAACATGGCAGGAACCACTGACGAGCCACTTCGAAGATTTGAACAATGTTTAGCTCAAGCAGATGCTTATCTGCAAATGCTCATTCAGCAGATTATAACGTTGGAATCAAAGCCAGAAATGGGCCATCTAGTCAGCAAAGCTAATGAATTTTTGGAGGCAGTAAAGCATAGCATTGTTCTTTTACAAATTGCAAAGGTAAATATTACGTTATTAACTAACTACAGGAAGCAATGATAGATTTTCTTATTTAAGTAATTGGTCTATGTTGTTTTCTAATTCCAGAATACGGCATTCCCTATAACGGGACTGACCGCTCCAGTGATTTTGCACTACTCAGATCCAGAAGTGCAGACTGGAATTGCATTTGGTTCGGAGTGCCGTGAATCGGTTAGTTCAGGAGGAGAAAGTAAGAGTCCTGCGGATAGTGAAACAAATTCTAAATCAGGTTCTGCAATTGTTGGTCAGTCACCTATATCTCCGAATGAGAAGAATCCTGTGTTCATATCATATTCCAGTTCAGACGACGAGCAAGACTTTTTTGATGCAAATGAAGATTTCGAAGCAGAACAGTAAGTTACAGTTTTCATAAACCGTGTACACCAGTGACATTCCAATCGCTTGTATTAGGAGAACTCTAGTCTTGCTAGCGTAGCCTTTACCAAAGCAACTAGATCAAAAGAAAAAAAGATTGTACAATAAGATGTCCGGCTCTAGGTTTTGGTTTTGGTACTCTGGTAAAACGACTTTTCTGTAATTTAGAAAATTGAATGATCATAGTTATAAGAATCATTACTTAACAAGGGTAAAAGGATCTTGTGAAACCACGGAGTAATCTCACGTTTGTTCTAATTAGCTGCACAATATAATATGGATTTTATTTTGTGTATGCGATGACGCGGTGTTGTTTTTGTTGCTACTCTTGTAGGTATGTATTTGCATTCTTTTAAGAGGCTGTCAAATAAATACCTTCTAGTAGACTGAGTTCTGACATGCCATTTCTTTCGTTACTTTGCTTCGTTATATGTTGCATATGTATACAATGTACACCTGCTTCAAATGAAGTTGCTTGCGACCAATATTCATTCGAAGCTCTTTTCGCGATGTTGTTTGTAATAATAGAAAAGTTTATTCGTTGGAGTCTCAGCATATATTTTTATCTGTATCCTAAACAGGAAAGCTGACCCTGCTGCCGATAGTTTCTCGACGAAAACAAGAAGTGGGATGGCCACCGCAGTTGTCAGTCCAAGTCCGCTTGAAGTAGGAAGTGTAACTCAAGACTTTGATTGGGATTCTTTGTATGAGGAAGACTCTGCAGATGATGACCTGGGATCAGTGGAAAACCATGGATCTGTTTTATCACATCTATTATCACAAGTCAAAATTGGAATGGATTTAACGAAAGTCGTCCTACCTACGTTTATTCTAGAAAGACGTTCTTTATTAGAAATGTATGCCGATTTTTTTGCTCATCCGGATATGTTTGTATCAATTGCTGATCAGATGTCCCCAAGAGAAAGAATTGTTGCAGTTTTGAGGTAATGCATTGGAATACTAATGAAATTTTGTGATTGCATGTAGTACGTTTTTGTATTGTTTTAATGCTTGTATTGGGTAATTTGACTATTTAGGTGGTACTTAGGGGCCTTTCACGCTGGGCGGCCATCAGAAGTCGCAAAGAAACCATATAACCCAATTTTGGGAGAATTTTTTCAGTGTCATTGGAATATGAAAGATTGCCTATCGTCGAAATCAGTTTCAGATGGTCCTGATGAATCTCATGTTTCACATTCTGGACAAAGGGTCATTGGTTCCTCTGGCGCCTTAAATATAGTTAATAAAGATGGAACGCTTTTTCCTTGGGTGGATGACGAAAACGCTTTGGTATTTCTTGGGGAGCAAGTTTCGCATCATCCTCCTATATCTGCGTTTTACGCAGAACATGTGTCTAAGAAGATATCCTTAAACGCTCATATTTGGACGAAATCCAAGTTTTTGGGACTGTCAATAGGTACAATATCAACATATATGTGGTGTTTTAGCTTGTTGATCAAAATGATGTTTTTACTGTCTTATTATATGTTTTTACTTGATATTATTCAGGTGTGAATAATATTGGGCATGCAACTCTGACTGTCCACAGTCCAACGAGGGAGGACTACGTTTTAGGATTCCCTAACGGGTATGCCAGGTCTATATTGTCTGTACCTTGGGTAGAGTTAGGAGGACCAGTTACCATATCCTCTACACAAACTGGTTACAGTGCGCGAGTAGAATTTTTGACGAAACCATTCTTTAATGGGGAAAAGAATAAGGTAGAGAGAGATTATATGTATAAGCAGTTGACTTAATAGTAGATTGCCAATGAATGTAATGACAATTAAATTTTTTTTAAATATTTAGATTAGTGCACAAGTTTTTGGTCCTGAAGACAAGAAAAAGCCATTTCTCTCAGTGGACGGAGAATGGAATGGCTCGATGATGGGTAAATGGTCTGATGGCAGGATAGAAGAGTTTGTTGATGTTAAAAAGTTAAAAATAATAAAAAAGCGTGCGAGACCTATTGTTCATCAAGAGGTTTACGAGTCACGGAGGCTGTGGAAGGATGTGACGAGGGGTTTAAAGTAATTGGTTTTTGATTATTTGAAACGATACGTACCTTTCTACTTCATGAAATGGTGATTTAATAACCCATTTTGATGAACAGGTATAGAGATATTAACAAGGCGACAGAGTCCAAATCCTTCCTTGAGGAACGTCAACGACAGGAGGCAAGAGAAAGAAGTGCCAGAAGTGAAACTTGGAAGCCCCGATTTTTTATTCCAGCTGGAGATACGTGGATATTTTCAGAGCCGTTAGAACAAAGACTGAAAAAACGCAGCAAAGAGGGTGTCAACCGTAGTAGCCAATAGAAAACAGTACATACAGTTCGCTACAGTGTATCATGTATCTTAAGGTTCATTTTTACTTTAGTTTTTTGTTGTTTCACTAGCCAGTTCACTGCATGTATTATTGGAAGGCCTGATAGGTCAGTATTTTAAGTCTTAGTTAATTCCTTTAGTTTTTGTTGAATTTTGATTGGTTGAAGCAGTAGGCCAGTAGTATCATTAGGAATATTTGATTTGATTATAAAAATTGGCTTTAAATCAGTTTATTGTAAACTTAAGATTTTAGGAATTGAGAGTTTTGTTTTGGACTTTGACTGCGAACTTAGAACACCAAAAGTAGACCATAAAAACCATCCAATTAGTTTTAGGGGAAAAATCTTTAATTTAATAAAGTAAGTAAATAATTAAAACATATACAATTGACTCTACTGCATTGAATAAAATATATTGTGTCAATTCTAACGTTCAGTTTTGTGCAGAGTTTGGCATACATATTATAACAAAATTACACTGTTGAGTTGCTATTAAACATGTGTTGTAAGTTCTATAAGCAATTATGTGAGTGCCATACCATGAGTAAAAAGACCTGAGGGATTTATTATCTCACTTGTAATGTTCTGTTTAGAATATTGCGTAAACCTTAAACTCGATAAAGCGATTTACTTACAATTTCACTTAATAATATCTGTACTTCTGCCACAAAATTTGGAATCGTGCAAGATTGGCAACTTTACTTTAAACTACTTAAAAATCCGTGACAGGATTTTAAATTAAAGAAAGTTATGTATTCCCTTTTAATAGGGGTTATCATTTGTAGAGGAAAATTACTACTGATCTAATACCACATTTTAAGACTTCCTTGGTGCTAAATACAAAGCTTAGTCAGAACAGAACTCACTAAACTCAAGATTATTCCTTGCAATATTAGTCTACAATTTAAGGACTCTCTCTATAAAGGTTAACCGTTAATGTACATATGTGTAGTATCTAAACAATATTTATCAAACTCAAACTCGATAGGCTGTGACCTATTAATTTTGTGATGATGCTTAAAACATTGCATGTAACTTCAACTATAAATTATCAACAGACAGTTGCTCTAACTAAAAGTAAAATATGTAGTTTCGCCGCATCAATCAGTAGTATACCTAAAACTTGAGTTAAAAAAGACTCCCGGGAGTATAAGGAATAAGGATACAGAATTATATATGACCAACGAAAATAGTAACATAAATTAAATATAGACAAATAACGAATGAATGAAAATTAAGTGAATGTATGCATACAGTATAAAAATACTACTACTGTATTTCGTTTTCAGTAAATATGTATTGTGCACGGTAAGTAAAAGGAAAAAGAAAATAACAAATTCTCGTTAAACTTTCAAACAATGTTGTTGTTGAAATAAAGCTGTTATAAACTGACAGAAGAGTTGGCGTTTTTTGTTTATGATCATTGATCATTATCATTGGCTTTGTATGGAAGCTGTACTTACTGCATTTCAGTCTACGGATAAGAAAAATCGGATATTCATTTGTCACAAAGGGTACAAATAGAAAGAAATGTTCTTCCCAGCAAATAAATTAATAAATTAAAAGTACATACTTGGTGGAGCTGAAATTATAAGGATGATGTACACCAATTTTATTATTATTCAATTGCATTTGGGAATTAGGAAACGAACAAAATGTTCTCTCTATTCTGGATAGTGATGCCAGCATAAGTAGAGATATACATATATGCAAGAAATATTCCATTGTCTGCTTTAGCTGTGGGTATATAACATACCACTTCTCATTGTGGAGAGGAGTATTGAATTCATGAGTCAGAATCAAAATAGAAATTATTTGAAAATGTATAAAATACTAGAAGTTTTGCAAATGACATGTGTTTTAAAATAATCGGATCGAACAAGTTGTTTTCAGTCATTCATATGTTCCAAGTTTATATGTGATGTAAAGCGTATTATAAAAATAATTGTGACTATAACTGCAATTCCATTTACTACCCCGTATTCCTCGTATGTAAGTACTTACCGAATTCTCTCACCGGTCTCACCCCTTCAGTTTCCTGGTTTAACATTAAAACTTATAACATTCATCATTACAAGCCACATTTCTTCAGATTAGAAACTTGTGGTTGCGGTATTAATGCTCATGGCTTCATACTCATGATCGCTGCTAAAATGTCTTATATGATGCTCCGATATGCCTATGCAAAATGCAGATGCTCACGTTCTCACACATATGCAGTATAATATGAAATGGTGTTGTAAGAAGTATTAACCATTGCATTGCGAGTTTTTGAGTTACCTATTATATGTAGGTTTTATGTTGTGCGTCAAACATTTGATAATACTGCATTGTGTCTTGTTTTGTGAATACGAAATGATCATGAAGGATGATGGTAATATTTATACGGTTCATGTTCAACCCATTAAGTAAGCTTCATACTTTGCATTACTTGTTCAACATTATTCTAGACGTACAACAATAATTACATACACGTTTTTTATATGAATGAGATATTAGAATACATTTGTACATTTATTTCCATCTGGTTGGTTTGATGATCTTCACATTATTTGTTGTTATTATTTTCAATGCATCAATCAGTGTTGTTTTTTACATACCTACATACATAGGCTGAATGAAGAGAGCATCGTGTTTAATCTCTGGAAAGTATAATATTATAGAGATCCACTATAACTACATATAACATAGCTTACAAAGTTAACAGTTTCTGCGTGCATCTTACTCTCGAAGAGTAAGTCAGTGGAATTTTAAATGTATTGGCAAATTGGTAGCTAAAACTACGTGTAATAAAGGGGTGAGATCAGATTAATCACTATGATGTCACACCTTGTTCAAACATATGTTGAAAAGATAACCTAAGTCATATAAAATCATGGAACAGGAGGAAACATGTGGGTATTTTTTGTTATGAATTTTGTAAAAGTACTTGGATAGCTTGGGAAGCAGTAGAGGACAGGTTGTTGTTTGCCTTTGTTGCATTTATGCGTTTTTTGCAAGATGCATTTAGTAGAAATAGTGCTTCTTTTACTAACTACTCCAGTCGTAGTATTTGCAAGTGAAGATGATAGTAGTGCCAATAAAGTTAAGCTTCTGAATGGTTTACCATACATTCAAGCACAGCATGGGCTGTACATTGGCAAAGCCCTTGAAAGCCGAAAGGGACCATATTACGCCTTTATGGGAATCCGATATGCTGTTACACCAAAGAGATATGAGGTAAATCATATATTTCAAGAAAAAGAAAGGCACACAGAACATAACCAACAGGGAAACAATATCTATAGACAACTAACTACAGAATCTGTAGATGAATTATAATATTCCTGATGTGGATTTTGGGAAAAAATTTAGAAATCCATTCCAGTGTCTGAATTAGACGTATTACCACTACCAATGCTGACGCAGAACCTTGGAACTCCATGTCCACAGATCTCAATAGAAGACCTAAGTCAAATTGGGAAGGAGGATTGCCTCTTTGCAAATATATTTGTTCCAAATGTAATAATTTTTAATTAATTTCACATGTTTAGATATTATAACTGATGCAATGGAAATGCACTTTTAAGAGGTCGTAGAGTGTTACAAAAGTACATACTTACGCTACAAATGAATGTATTTATTAAAACCTTTATAGCATGAGCCTGAAGATGCAGATGGCTTCCCTGTAATTGTGTTCATTCATCCCGGATCTTTCATATCTGGAAGTGGAGGAGAATTTGATGTGAAATATTTTATGGATGAGAATGTTGTGTTTGCAACATTTAATTATAGACTGGGAGCTTTAGGTATGTGGATGTTAAATTAACATTATATAGTTTGACAGTTTGAATTGGATTAGTTTTGAATGCTTATTAGGTATATATAATTCTGCTTGAGTTATGTAATGCGGCTTATAAAACTTTACATTCCACAAAACAAATAGGGTTTCTGAGTACTGAGGATGACGTGTTATCTGGAAATCTGGGCTTAAAAGACCAAATAACATTTCTGGAATGGATTAGAGACAACATTGCGGACTTTGGAGGGAATAAGAGACGTGTTACGGTGGCTGGGATTGAAGCAGGTGGTGCATCAGAAAATTGTGTCACGCTTATTTTGCCAGCGTGCAGGTTCAGACATTCAGAGTCTGTCAATTAGTTCCAACCTTAAAATGTCTTATTTTCTGTAACAGGTGCAGCCTCTATTCAGTACTTACTCCTTTCACAAGCTGCTTCCGGTATAATATTTCATTATAATTTTTCTCCTTTAGAAAGAGCATTGCATTTATTTGCTATTCAATGTACTGTTCTGATTCTGTCACATTATGTCATTGCAGGGCTTTTTCAGGGCGCAGTAATGCATGGTGGCTCCATAATTCCCACGTTATTAACGAATCCATTAAAATTTTCAAAGAAAATGTCAGATGAGCTCGAATGTCCCCTGCAGCCTTCTCATCTGCTCGCTGAGTGCTTAAGAACAAAGAGACTGAAAGAAATAATGAGAGCTCAAAAGACTATTTCTGTAAGTTCAAAATTTCTTTTGGGTTCTACCTGACTTACCATTCCGTTTTCCATCACATTGCGTTATAATTTATAATGAATCCAAAAAAGTTGCTGGCTTTATTGTTTTATGGATTGTGTAACTAGGAAAAGTACTTCAACTTTTCATCTCCATTTTTGCCGTCCGTGGAAAAATGTCGCAAGTTCGAAATTTGCTCAGATTCATTCTTTAATGTTATTTGGTCTTTTAAGCCCAGATTTCCAGATAACACGTCATCCTCAGTACTCAGAAACCCTATTTGTTTTGTGGATTGTGTAACTAGGAAAAGTACTTCAACTTTTCATCTCCATTTTTGCCGTCCGTGGAAAAATGTCGCAAGTTCGAAATTTGCTCAGATTCATTCTTCACAGACTCTCCACATGAACTTCTCTCACAAAGACGTTATAAACGAGTACCCTTACTTCTTGGAATGAACTCTTACACATCACAAAATATTATCACCGAAAATATAAGTATGTAGCCAACTAATATACATATTTGTATGCATAAATGTTTATAATTTACTTATCATTATAATTTCTGCATTTATAAAGTAATCATAATCATAGTACGGTCTGTTCCTGTGTTAACATCATATTAATTAGAGAAATATGCCCCTTTTTCATTTAACTATTTTAATCCTAGTTCTCAACCTACAACCCAAATCCGCGACAGGAAAAGACTCGTCGTTCATTAGTTGGTTGAATAGCGTGTTAGAGCGTATTCCAGGCTTAGAGTACAAAGACTGCTCCAACTCTTTCAGAGAAATTCAGCAACTATACTTCAACGAAAGCATGAGAGACAATGGTGGGCTAATGAATCACAATAGTCTGAACAGCTTCTTGCATGAGGTCTTCATCGTATACGGGCTCTGGAAATTTGCCATGACTTACGCCAACGACAAGCCAGTCTACCCTTATCTCATAACGTTCCAAGGGATGCAGTCAATATTTCATGGTATGCTTGTTGTATCATTTGAAACGCTCTCTGAGTATTTTATATATAGAATGGGGTTACATGTTCCTCAGGACAAAAAATTCATGAAGAATACAATTGATATTGATTGATATAAATCACTTTCCGAACCCCCTCGTTTCATTCTCATACTGTCTTGTTCATTGAACTTAATAGTCTCCTGAAGTCTCAAGAGATTTAATTACTTTATTATTAGGTAAGAATTTCAGACGAGTGTTCCAAGATGGAATCGAATTTTTGACTCCGTCTTTGCCTGTTCCCCATGAATTTATGGATGATTCTGATGAAGCTACCTTTTCCCAGCATTTAGTTCACTTATGGACATCCTTTGCTACTCATCAGTAAGACTAATGCTAATCACTAATGCTGGAAATGAAAAAGCTGTATAACTAGAAGAAACGCTATGAATCGAAATTTGTTTGCAGTAAGCCTGTCGACGTTTGGCATGATAAACAAACCTGGTTGCCCTTGTCCAGTGCTCAGCTAAATGGGGAAAAGCCTATAACATGGTATGCACTAGACAGAAATGTGCAGCAAATACCGGAACCTTTCACTCACAGAATGAAGTTTTGGAATAAGCTTTTCACAGGACTCGTTGGCGTCAGTTGATCTCAAGCCATATCTTTCAAGCAGGGTACAAATAAGTTTGTGATTTAACTTGACTGTGATAAATCCATAAACATAAATTAAAAGTAAAATGTGTGCAAAGAGCTGAAAAGCATTGTTTAATTTGCGTTTTTATTTACTTTTATTGGTGAAGTTCTTAGCTTAAGCCATCTTCTTTTCTTTACTCCAAATAACTTTAATGGTCAATATTTTAATTATTCTCTTTGTATTGTAAACAATAATACATATTCATAGGTCGTATATTAGTTTCTGCTACACTCTAGACCAAATATCTAAGTAATCTGTCAATGAGAAAGGGCACTTCTTAATCCTGATTCGTTCATGAACTTATTTTGTGTAATATTTTCAGGTTCCTAATTTACTAAATCCTGGTATAATAATGTCACCAATTTCGTTTTGAAGTTTAATCGAATGCTAAAAGTTTCTATTCTCTTGCATATTCATTACATGTTATACAACATCCCAATTGCTCTTCTCAAAGCACGCACAATGAACGCTTTTACCATATCCACGAAGAATTACTAATTTGTACATCAACACACAACCAACAAAAATGCGTACATGGCAAAACTTTGTTTTGCGAGACTCATTAGCCTTTGTGCATCTAAAGACAAGTCTTGTGTTAAATTGCTGAAAACATACACATAATATGCAACAAGACTGAAGTTTTCAACATACATTTATAGTTCCATACAGTAAATTGAATAAGCTTGATTTGCTTGTACCAAAAGAAAACTTTGTACGCGTCCAAAAATAGAGATAGGAAAGTTGTTATTTCCTTTTGTTGTAAACTTTTGATCATCAGCGTGGTTAATGTTTTATAGCCTGCATGATTTACTTCCACAAATTCCAAATGACAGTTTTGTTTACACAGCTATCTTCACATTCCTAAAAATTGACGACTGAGCTATCCTGAGCTTCGCCATCCCATTAGAAGCATATTGTCATAAGTACAATACTCGAAAACGGGTAACATAACTTAAAACTGTTTACCAGTGTTTTGTAACATACTTCCGTTAATGTGTTTATCATGTAAGCTGTTACATGTATACTTCATACACTCATTCTTTGGGAATACTTTTCTAAATTTTGCTTTGTATAGTTAGCTTTTTTATCTGGTTTATGACATCAACATTACAAATGGCTTATTTCTATATGTTGATGATAATGCGGTCCAGTATAATTCATAACGAGGTTTGAAGATTTAGATAAGTGTAAAAATTTTGCCTCATAACCTCCTCTTGTAGCACAAGGCAAGTGAGTGGTTAATTACTTCAAGTCAATTTTTATGACAATATGGTACCAAAAGCAAACGCGTACAGCACAGCATTGATTTTTTACTGTTTAAAAGTTTGAAGTTATGTTTACGAATAATAACGACTTTTCTGAATAAATTATCAATTAATTTGTTGTTGATTTTATAAACTCTCGAATCTCATTTCCCAATTCTATCAGAAGAAATTTCTTAAAGAACCCGTGTAAAAGAAGAATATAATTTCATACACGTTACACAACCATAATATAAACGTTTGTAAGTTTTGGTGCTGTTTTTCCATGATATCGTTTATCGACATAAAGTATGTTATCAATATAAATTATTACAAATATTATGATTCATGACTGTTCAAACTTATCGCAGCAGTTTGCTGATAAGAGGTACAATTAAAAGAACGGTACAAAAGATGAAGACAGCTGTCAAGACCAAGCGCGTCTTTTGTTGTCTCCACCATAGTTTACGACGAAGATGCTCCGAGGATTGGCGATAAATATCTCCAGAATGATGAAACTGTTTGTGACAAAGAGAAAGCATACATTTAGACGCGGGTAAGTTGAGAAATAGCGTTTTAGAAAATTGTCTACAAGCTTTTCTTGGCAGACCTGGTCTGAGAAGTCTGCAAAAGAATCCAAATTTGCTTCCCTGTCAAGAAGACGTCCGATGTTATCCTTCATTTTTTGCGTGACCTGACTCACCTATTCACAATCCATCAAGCATACGTAATAACATTACTTCTGCTTTAAAAGACAGACAGAGCTTGTTTCGCATCATTCAAAATCCTTATCATAGTAATAGTAAGCTTTTTTGTTAAAACCTGGGTATGGATGTTTTTCATACGATCTTGCCCCTCCATTTGTTCTCCATCATCCAATTCATCAGGCTCTTCAAATCTCACGCTTTTTGATCTGGGAACTGACTGATATGCTTGTGATGGAGGTAAATACCCATTTGCATTTGTTCTGCTTTCGCCGGTTGAGCTTTCAATCTTCAGAATAGGAGCTTGAGGACCATGGAGAAAGAAATCATCACTATCTGGCATTTCAACTGGTACAATTATGGGTTTGGGTCTTGGTCTGGAGGCTGTTTCGTCGGTAATAAGGTAGAACGGGAAGATTCTCTCTCGGTGACTATTATTGCCACCAGACTCTTCCATCTGCACTCGTGCGGGACTTTCACATGGGGAAAGTAATACATCCATCTCATCGTCAGATGCATTTTGAAGATCTTCCATTGAGAGCGTTCGTCGTAGTTTTAATGACATGATGATGTGGTTGTGAGTCTAAACTACTTTGTGGGTAAACAGAAAAATATATACCGGTTCCCACGAATGCTCTCTTCTTCTTTTTATGTGGCACGTTCACAAGACTTCATAACAAGCAATATGGGGAAAGGTGCAATATGATAAATCAGAAATCACTTTCCCTCGCTAAAACCATATTGCATGTACACCTCTCTTAGCTGTGAACCATTTCAAGTAAACGATCACATTTCCCATTTTGGTGTTTAGAATAGCGTGTCGTTACTACTTGCTAAAACTCATTCCAAAAACTTAGTTGTTTTTCTATTTCCTCATAAAAACAATTTCCGGTGTCCTTTTTCACTCCCATATTATCCTTATGTAGGTTCACCGGTTATCATGTTGAATTTGCTCATAAGCAAGGCTCAGGTGGTACAGAAGAAGTTTTTAAGGGATCCCATCAAAAACTGTAACAACACAGCAGTACATTTTGAACATTTCATGATATGGTCCTGCAAAGCCAAGCAAAGCATTTAATTTTCGCATGTGTGTTCCACTTTGAACAAAGCCATAATGTGAATTTTGAATGTTGTGGTTAACACAAGGTTTAGCACAAAACATCCTCTTTTGCAACAAGACAAACGGTTTTTTTAATTTCTATGATTCATAAGCACCAACTTCATTTGACGATCACAGAGTACTTTTGAGAGCGTACATTTTATAATGTATGTAACATGTATGACGCAGCGGCAATAGGGGTCATGTTTATTTGTAGCTAGAGTAGATAACACTCTAAATGCAACACAAAGTTCATGTCTGATCGTTCAAAATTAAATTTGAACCATCAACATATATGTATTATTGATATGAGACTGTTACACGATATAAACATATCACAAACATTAATTAGAAAGCTGGCTAATACTACTTACATTTAGATCAAAGCACAAAAGCTTGGGAGCTGAAGATGTTGTTATACTGAGTGAAAGGGAGTTGGAAAAGAAGATTATAAAAATGTGACCACGAGTAAATAACCAGAGTAAACGAAACCTAAAAGTTGAACTTTGAAGTTGATAAATTCTGTTTTAAGCTGATATGATGAGGTTATTATCTTGAATGAGTAAATAAAACTGAATAATATATAGAATGTAAGACAAGATGCTATACTAATTTATACTAAGATAAAATGGGTAGAGCAAATAATTCTTTGAAGAATAAGAGAGTTCACTCTGCTCATATCTTGTGTGGTTTCGCTTGAAATATGTATTTGTAGCTTTTTGTAAAATGTAAAGGAAACTTTGTCTATGACTGTTTGAAAGGACTCTTTCACTGAGTTGGGTACACATACACACACACACACACGAAGAGAAGGAGAACAACTGAAATCTGAAAAGAATTTATTATCTTATTTAGATAGCAATAGTAA
>JAHZNG010004119.1:0-15854 GCA_027744375.1 Orchesellides sinensis | reverse complement strand
CATGATGGGCACTAATAGGCATGACGTGTATACATATATATGACGCAAAGGTGAAAGGTACAATTATGCCGGTTCAGATCGGTCTAATTGTGTTTCTGTACACATGACATATAGCATTGGTTACGGTTAGTAGATTTACATAAAAGGAGACCCGATCACCCGATTGAAAATTGTACTGACATGCTTCTACTTATTTACCTATAATTTATAAGTTTCTAATTACACCTTGTTGCGTTGGCATCAAAAAGCTAATGACGAATTGACAATAAAAGTAATGGCTGGAATTTTATTAAAATGGTACCTCAAATACTTGGTCCATAACATACATAATATCTTGATGCTAAGCAAATAAGCTCAATCCCTATAAACCTGAGATTTATATTCTGACTGCATTGAATCCTTTCACACATACATACATACACAGTTACTGATGTAATCCTTTTATGTATGTATTACGCATTCAGAAAGCGTTGCAAGCGGAGGTCAGCCCGTGGGAACATAAAAAATATTTTATGTTGACGTATGTACTATGGAAAACTATTATTTGATACTTAATATGTGGGAACTAGGCCAATAGTAGTAAGCTTTGTAAGCCTGCAACACAATGCCATTGCATGCAAACATTTGCAATAACACGTTTCAATGTATGTTTGAACCTTTAAAATGAATCAGCGCATTATGTATTTAAAGGCAATACCAAACTTAAGAAAGGTTAATCGTGTTTATTTAGAGTTACACAGAAAACAGTGAAGATGAGTCAAATATTTTTGTATTAGTGCGTTTATAAAAGTACGCATCACTGAATTTACAAAATGTTGTGGATATGGATGGATGAATAAATACATTGTGTTTAATTTCGGAAAGATACAGAGAGAAGTTTAAAAGCCACCAAACCTTAGACCATCAAATTAACATTATCTATTTTATAAAATTTAAATCAAAGCAGATTGGAAAGAAATGTGGCGCTTTACATTGTACAATAAGATTTTGAAGGCTGTTATATTATGAAGAGATTGCATTTCTTCACAAAGGTATATAACTATAAGCATTTTGTCGTGACAGTAAATGGGAATTCGTAACTTACAAAGTAAAATATCCGTTTCAAATCGTGACAAAACTTTTTAGTATCCTTTGAGATAGAGATCCTTAGGATTGCCGTTTGCCTAAACTAAACTGTAACAAAACGATTGTTGTGCTGTTGTGCATGTATTTCTAGGTATGTTTATAACATGAACGTGGAATACGAATATAACGACAAATTATTGAAATCTAATTTAAGCAATTTGCTACAATGCGAGGAACACGCATGAATTATTTTTCCAATTTAAAGTTAAAAAACCAAAAAACTTTCCATCTTTGGCCAATTAAAAAATAAATTACTATACATAATAGTCCAAATTACACACTTTCGATTGTAATTGTAAAGAAACCAAAGGTTAACCGCTATATTTTACCTTCTATTGAATTTGAAATTAAACTAGGGCACCTGTTCTTTCCTTGTTTAAATCTGTATTTATTGCAGTAAAGATTTTCTCAGCTTGCAAAAAACATAAATAATTCAAGCTTAGACATGAAATAAGTATTGATGCTTCCACTGGAAGTGTTTAGTAATCCTATGACTATATTCCTCAAATACAGCTTCTATTGCATTTTCTATTCTATGGATTTTCATTTATTGCAAAGCTTCCAGTTTGGACTTTGACCTGTTTTACAATCCATCTTCAGCTTTTCTTACTCCACTAAGAGAAATTGGAACTTTCCAAGCATTAGGAACTTTCCAAGCATTAAGGAATTCGGTCTTTTCAGGTGTGTAATGGATTAGGTTATAGGTATATATAGCCCATTCATCCATTCATGCATGCATTGAATCGGATGATAACAACAGTTTGAAACTTTTGACTTTTGGAACAATTTTGTATCAAAGATAAATCTTTTCTGCCTTGACATTTAAAACTTCCATCACATTCTTGATTTTTGCTCCACTTCAGCCCGTCAACCTACTTATTTGAGCATGATAACAAACTGAATATGAAAATTCTACAAGTTTTACTAAAGTTTTCTCAGAAAACTAATTTACAATCTAGATGAAATATATAAAGTGAAATAAAATGAACATACATATTTATATCTGAGTGAGTCCAACAAGCCTTATTTTTTAAAGAATCGTGTATCATTCAAAACATGAAAAATGAAGCAAACTACAAAGAAATATGAAAAACAACCTGCATTGTAAATGTATGTACGCTTATTATGAATAACAACTTTATTCGCAACACATTTTTTTGCCTCTAAATCACTCTCTTCGTAACAATTATTACAACACTCTAATAGCCTATGAGCCTGGCGGTGCTCTAAAATGTTATATCAACAACTATAAAAAACTTAAAAAACTCTCTTCTTCGCCTTTTAAATGATAATGATGAAACTCAAATGAAACACATAAGAATTTTGCAGGCATCATAATCATATCAAAAAGCACCATATACAGAAGAATCTACAACATACTGTAACAAGAATAAATCTCTCTTTGCTAATGCATATTATGTAGGTAAAATGCTTGAATCCCCAAACCCATCACCGTAATAAAAATCTAGCCATTTCTAAATTCAACAATGACCCATTAGCATTTTATCATCTCTTACTTACGCCTGTGTTCAAAAGCTCATCTTCCACCTCATCCTGTTCATCATGCATCACACCACATTCACTGTTCCGTTAGCTTCACCTTGCCTTACCTTTTCACGAATTTGAGACTCTAGCCCTACCTAGCCTAACCTGCAAAGCTTCTTATACGATAACTCAACCCTTTTTACAGGTTTCAGCTAGCTCTTAACCAAAAAAGCAACAATGGTTCTTCTAAATACCTTTGCTCTACGGTAAACTTGCTTGGGTATGTATATGCATTTTGTCCGCATTACAAAACAAACGGAATTTCTTTCAGAAATGCTTACAATGTTTAAACAATCACTTGCAGCATCTTCATTCTTGTACGTAAGAAAACCATATAATTCATATAGTACACATATACAATGTGCCCACCTGTTGTTATTGGAGCAGTCTATCTATTTAACTTTTTAATACACCGTACAATACCATTACACCTTTTTCGTCTCATGCAATCATAATCATAACGATGAGGATCATGATTGTTGCACACGAAACAAGGTCTCAAGACTAAATTGAAGACGATTACAGTCAGTAAAGAGTAATAACAATAATAGTATTACGCTAGTACAATAAAAGAAGAGGAAGATCTCTCAGTGCAAAGCTTTTTTATATGTGTGCATTGTTGTTAGCGGTGGAGTTGCGGCTACAATTATATTTCAAAACTGTTTTAATACATACAACAATAAATATTATAATAATAAAAAATAACATTGCGTACATATCAATCTTAGGTATACACTCTGCATACTGGGTTAGACGCCATGCTAATGCTACTGGTTTACATTTTTTACTATGAATTAATGCATTGTTGAATTTAGTGAAATGGCAAAAGGGGTAATCTTCAGTTGAAGCAGAGGAGCAATGGTGCCAGTTCAACTGTAGAATTGAAGTTCAACAAAGGGAACCGAACAAGAAAATACATAGCTTCATAGCTTACTTACTCGTCTGTAAATATAACGCGGCCGCCCACGTACTTTAATAGTTTGAAGGTTCTTTGATTTTAACAAGAGCAAGCTCAAAAAGGGTTAAACTAGGATCTGTTTGGCACATCAAAATTGCATCCTATGATATCCCATCCTATGTGTACAGAATGCAGAAGAAAATCGTAGTTATATTGTGATCAAAAATGAATTGTCAAGATGTAATGTTTTGTGTGCGCGTACATTTTAAATGGATTTCCGTGTGTTTCTAACGGTGTTTCAGTGTTTCTATTGTAAATAAATTTGCATTGATTCCTAAAGCCAATTTGCCTAAAGCTGATGGGATTCTGAGAGGGAGGAAACAACGAAGTTTGACATGAATATCATAAAGAGTTATATAGGAATAATTATGCTCTTTTTGGCCCTCCTTACATTACACTTACACTTGCTGTGAAATGTCATTATGATTAACTATATAGGAGATGATTTGTGAGAATCGCTGTGATTGTGACGTTTACGAACATAAATTCCAGCTACAACATACCATGATGATATATAACTACAGTGAGGATCAGTTAAATTAAAGGTTACATGATAAGTGTCTCATAGTTAGGTACATAAACGCTACTTTGACGCGTATTCAATATCTACGTTCAATGTTGAAATAGAGAGCATCCAATATACGCTCGAAATGTGGAGAACAATCAAATTAAGTATGGGACAAGTTCCAAGGTTGTTGCTTCTAGTGTTAATTAATGGGTTTAGTGTGCAGTTAACAATTGCTCAAAATACAGGGAGGCCAAATAATCCACCAGCATTCTTGCCTGGTGGGGACTTGTCAAAATTTTCTATTCCTGAAGACACTAACGTGGGATCTGTTGTTTACAGGTGAGCATAGCATAAGAACATTTTTTTAATTTTTGACAAATCAGCAGAAATTCATGAATTGTCAAGTATCATTCCACTTCTATTGGTTTGGAAGAGTGTGGAAATTTAAAGTTTTAATCATAATATACATAATAATGATTTTTCATAAAAATCAAACTAGACTTAAAGGAACCGATCCAGAGAATGGAGAGCTTACATACAGTATTAGTGGAGAGTACTTCCGCGTCAACAAGAAGACCGGTGACTTGACGCTAATTAAAGCTCTGGACAGAGAAGTAGAGCCTAAAATTGATGTTATCATCAGTTTAACAGGTTATTTCTAAATACTCATTGTTTTAATAAACTGAACTGAACTACATTTATTGTTGTTCTGTTTCTGCTATGTAATTCAGCATCTTGCTTGCATATGTATGTATGTATGGATTCATTCGTAAAAATATAATGCAAAATCGAATTAATAGCATTCAATATCATGTTATTTTTCATTAGACGATGGAAATGGGCTGGAGCCAATGACCATTTCCCTCAGACGGGAAATTTATGTTCAGGATCGTAACGATAATCCGGTAAATATAACAAAAATCCCAAACAGAACTTATCCATCCTTTAAAATGAGTTAGAGTGGAAATAAATCTAGAAACATAATTTGTTGCTTTAGCCTATCTTCCTACGACGTCCGTACTCCTTCAAAGTCTCTGAGCGCACCCGTGTTGGCGCAACCGTCTTTTCTGACATTCCAATTACAGACGCTGACTTTGGTCCCAACGCCCAAATCACCCTAAACTGCTCAATAAAGGAAACACCGGAGGCATGTCGTACATTTAATGTGGAAGTACAAAAGGTTGGGGAGGGTAAATATGTTGGTATCCTCTCCCTTGCAATCCCCTTAGACTATGAAACCCACAACTCCTATCCAATGACCATTATCGCCTCTGATGGTGTCAACACTGCCACAGCTCTAGTCGCCATTTCCGTACTGGATGTTCAAGACCAATCCCCAAAGTTCTATGGGGGGCCATACGTGTTCAAAGTCAAAGAGAATTCGCCACCAGGTACCAAAGTTGGCGACATATCCGTTCAAGATGGGGACGTTGGAAATCCCCGGAATCTTCAGTTGAGGTTAATTGATGAAGCTGAGAATAAATACTTTCGACTCACCAACGTTGAACGGGATATGTTTACTGGAACATATACAGCTTCAGTGGAAACTACAAACTACACTTTGGATGCCGAAGACGAGTTTATCCGTGAAAATTTGGGAGTATACGAATTGATTCTGGAGGCAAGGGAAATTCCATTGCATGCGGAGGATACTGAACCAACATTAATAACACGAACGGGAGTAGCTGTTATCATTGAGGATGTGGATGACCACCTACCCACTTTTATCCCACCCCAATTTACTCGCATTCTGAGGATTCCCTATAATCCAGATGAATCCTGGATGTTCCCTGATTTCCGTGTGGAAGTCGAGGATTCTGATGTAGACGCACATAACTCAAAGTTTGCTCTCAAATTGGATTGGAACGTGGAGGGTAGCCCGTACGACATTGATGATGTGTTCGCGTTTGTCACGCCTTCCAATGACGAACCCATTATTCAGTCGAAGGGAATTATCACTTTGGAAGTTCTTAACATTTCCAAGCTGGAGCCAGGTCAGAGTATTGATTTACAAATTGCAGCAGTTCAGAATGGACATATTGTGTCCAATCTCAATGTTCCTATTGAGGTAGCCCCGGGTCCCAAAATTATTCCAGTTTTTAGCCAAAATGTATACAGGGTTGCATTACCCGAAGACATTGGTGAGGGTGAGCTAGTGGCCAAAATTACTGCTAAGAATCACAATGAAATTCCTGGAATTAAATACTCATTAATTGGAATCGGTGCAGAAAAGTTTGATGTTAACGAAGATACTGGTGAAATTCGGTGTAAAGCTAAGTGCTTAGATTATGAGCGAAACCAACATAACTTCTTTTTAATCAAGGCAAAAGCTGGTGACAAAGTGGATGACGAAGTGCCAGTGCTGTTTTATTTGGACACTATAGAAAGGAATGATAACTATCCAGAATTTGAAAAGGTCCCTGGACTGGGAACAGTGACGCCTAATGGTTATCTTGTGCGTCGAGCTGTTCCAGACGGTACCTCCCATTTCGATCCACCTTTCTTTGTACGAGCTACAGATCTAGATGTAAATGATACAATTACGTACACACTTCAAGATCACTCAGTTCGGGAGTCTGGAATATTTATTGATGAGACAACTGGAGAACTGGGACTTGAAAAGCCACTTAAGTGGTCTAAGGCCGGTGAGCATAGGTTAACAGTAACTGCAACCGATCAGACTGGAAAGGCTACTCATCAAAGCGTCCTCATTGTTGTCCAAGCCATTCCCAACATTCCCCCAAGCTTTCCATATAAAGTTCAACATGTTGAGGTGCCAGAGACACTAGAAAAGGGCTCGCCAATTTTCACAGTTAAGGCTCACGATCCAGACGGACAAGACTCCCAGATTCGTTACTCAATAGAAAGCCAAACTACTCCAGACTTGTTTGCAATGGAAGAGAACACGGGAACATTGCGTTTGAATGGAAAATTGGACTACGAAGAAAAGCAGAGGATTTATCCTATTAAAATCCGTGCTCAGGATGAAGGCAAGCCTCCAGAAACGGCACAAGTGTACATTGAAGTTCATGTTACGGATGAGAATGATGAGCTTCCGAGTTTCACAGAGAAGCACTATGTGGTTGAAATGAGTGAAAGCAGCAAACCAGATTTGGTTGTAATGACTGTAAAGGCGAATGATAATGATGAAAATGCATTCCTGGAGTATTCTATCTCATGCCCATGCCAGGTTTGGGATGCTTCAGGCTCCATGGGAAGTTCCATAGATGCCGAGAGCTATTTTAAGAATCTTAGGTGAGCCTTGCTTTAAAAAAGACTTATCTGTAAGAGAGCATAAATTAACAATTTCTCTTTCCGTTTATATCTTATCTAATGTTCCAAATTACGGGATATGTGTAATTATAATACCAATTTTATGGCTTCAGTTATCATTAGTCATTTCATTTATATTTTATAGGGTTGACCCTNACAATTTCTCTTTCCGTTTATATCTTATCTAATGTTCCAAATTACAGGATATGTGTAATTATAATACCAATTTTATGGCTTCAGTTATCATTAGTCATTTCATTTATATTTTATAGGGTTGACCCTGAAACAGGTGAAATCGTACTGGTGGACACGTTTGAACATAAAAAGACGGCTGTACTTGAGTTCCAAGCTCATGTTCAGGACAATAACGGAATCAAAACTCAAAATGACACAGGTATTTTAAAGAAACTATTTTAAAGTGGCACAAAACAACAAGTCGTTACAAATTAAAAATTGCCTGCCTTGCTTTTACTTGACCACAAAAATACTATATAGGTATTTATGTTGTGTTATCAAATATAGGATGGGAAAATTTGTTACGAGATATGCAAAGCAAAAAATTCAGTAATAGTGAACAGCATAGGTCATCATTCATCATTTATGAAACTAGACGTACTTGATTACCTACATACTTAGACTTAGACTAGTACAATAATTACACATATACGTTTGTAATATGAACATGACGCGTGTCATGAAATCCACATGCATAAATACTACATCCATAGCATCAAATGTAGCACAGGAAACACATATAAGAGGTATCGTCTAAAAATATCAGATAACAATCGTTAAGTTCCCACGTTCTTACTTGGTGTCACAAACGCTTAAAACCCTGCAGAAGTAATGCAAGTAGCGAGGACATGCATATGTACCTGTGTTCATCTCCGTCTCCAACCTCTATATTAGCCCATTAGGGAAAGGGTATAATTTATTACATGCGGGGGAGTAATGGTACTCGTGGGTAATAATAGTAATTTATAATTACCTATGATATGAAATGAAGAATGTAAAAAGTGAAAAAAATGTGTTATCTAATCGCATACGTGTTCTCACATAAAAATTGAAGAAAAGCGTCGGAAATGCTTGATGATGCTTCATTATGATAAGTGTCATTTTAAATGTAAGTTGATGCATTGAAAAATGAATGAAAGTTTCTTTTCTGTGTTCCAGCCACCATAACCCTATATGTGACTGCGGCAGAAAGAACAAAGCCTATATTTGGGCATCCTTGGACAACTGGCAATCCCTGGATTAACTTAACAATCCCAGAAGACTTGGAGAATGGAACTACTGTTGTTACACTGAATGCTTGGGATTACATAGAAAGTATGAAAAAACTAGAGAGAATCCTCTATTTTTAAAAATGTATGTTTTAATTAATCTCATATTAATCCCTTTTAGATCAGCCAATAACAGACTTCAGACTAGTCAACTCCGACTCTGAAATCTTCAAACTAAACGGAAGCCAATTGATTGTAAACTTTGTTGGAGACAACCAACTGGACTACGAAACACAAGATTCATACATTCTCGCCGTGAAAGGGGTAGCATCCCATGGCGCTGAGTCAATAGCCAACGTTGGAATCCAAGTGAGTGACGTGAATGACAATGCTCCCACATTTACAAAGCCAGAGTACAAAGGGAAAGTTGTAGAAAACTCAGGTTACCCCACGCCAATCCTTACCGTTGAAGCTGTGGACCTGGACGGGTCTCCAGGATATGGTTCAGTCAGATATGCGCTCACAGGGCCGCAGAGCCATTTATTTACAATAGATGAGCTCGCTGGAGTTGTGCAAGTCGCACCGGGAGCGGAAATTGACAGGGAAAAAGACAAATCCCATTTGATTACTGTAGTCGCAATGGACACTCCTAATGGAGGTCCATTTCAGTTGACCTCTACAGCTCAACTCCATATCCGCGTCCAAGATGAGAATGATAATGACCCAACTTGCAAAATCCCAGAATTCCTTGTACCGGAAAATGCCGCAGTGGGAATGGCGGTTGGGAATATTTCTTGTACTGACCCGGATGAAAATCCCAAGCTTACCTTTCAGATGCGAGATGAAAGTCATTTAAGCTTGTTTAGTATTGACAAGGACACGGGAAAAATCACGGTGGCCAGAGTTCTACGTGGGAGGGGCCGATCAGCGCCATACGTGATGACGGTTATTGTTGAAGACGGCAAGGAGCGAACAGTTAGCTTAGCAGTGCCGATAAAAATAGCGAATGTTATTCCGAATGACGGAAAGCCACGGTTTGTAAATGAGAATTTCACGGTGACAATTTCTGAAGCTTCTATGAGAGGTACGCCTGTGCTTCATTTGAAAGCGGAGGATACAGACTCTTTTGACAATGGAGAAGGGCGATTGCACTACCATCTAATGAAGCAGTTTACTCCATGCCAGTCACTCATTAGTGCTGGGAACGTAAGCAGGGTCGATGATGTCGACTTGTTTAGGCTAGACGAGGTCACAGGCGTCCTTACCCTTAAAGATGGAGTTGATAGGGAAAAAATGCCCTGCTTCTCTGTTCTTGTATCTGTCGAAGACTCTGGAATCCCACCACAGTCGGAAACGCAATTTTTTGAAATTCACTTGTCCGACGTAGACGATTCCTTACCGTATTTGCCTAAAGAAGTTAGAAATCTTCAGTTGACTTTGAATGAGTCAACCAAGGTTGGGACAGTGGTTTATAATTTTACAGGGAAGGATAATGACATTCATCCAAATAACCTTATCACTTTTGAAATCTCCGGAGGGGGTAAAGACCTGTTCAGGATTTATCCGGATGGGGATCAGTCTGCTAAACTGGTTTTAAACGCAGATATGCGTGGAATGGAGCATGACGCGCTTACTGTAGTGATCAAGTGCCACCCCAAGCATAAAAAGTTGTCCGTGCCTGATTGCATTTCTAAGGTTAACATTAAACTGAATAGGGATTTAAAGGGGTCTGTGAACTATTTAGGAAAAACCAAGTACTATGAAATGATACTGGGAGTAGCTTCAGGGACAACAGTTGGAAACCTTATTGGCAATGCGGGAATGCCTAAGAAATTTAAGAGCTCTGTGCAAATGTTCCACCCAATGGGAGTACCATCGTCGCCATACAACGTTACAGATTTGGTCAAGATTGATGAAGAAACGGGGGACATTTTTGTTTGGGATAATTTGGATAAGTATTCAAATGGCCATTTGCGTGTTCAAATGATTGATGACAGTGGGACAATGAAGAAAAACTTGAAAGTTTTCATCGAGCCTAATGAACAACTTCTTAGTGCGGATATGGTGGAGTTTCCAAAATTGCAAAAGTGGATGGATGAAGTGGATGCCTATCTAAATTCACCAGAGGAAAAGTCTGGGATAAAGAGGGGTCATTTTCATATTCTTACTTTTGATCAGACCAATGCTTTTGATGGACGAACAAAGTAAGATATATACCTACTTATTGGAAAATGTTCTACTTAAGTACAAAATTTTAGTTTAAGGTGCTAAATACTTATCGTTATATAGGGTCTGTTTCCAACTCTTGGAAAATGAGAATATGGTCAGCCAAGAGAAAGCTCTTCAAATTCTGGACAATGGGGATTTACAAGATATATTCCTTAAATATAGCTTTGAGGACATTCAGAAGGTGCTTTTATGAATACAAATGATTACTTAACATACAAAATTCCAACATTTAATCTATAATCCATGTTTAACTTGTTGTCATTTTTAGGGATGTCCTACACGACCTAGATTACCAGCAAGGTTGAGTTTGACTGCAGGAACATCGCGTTTTTGGGTAGAACGCTCTCTCATAGGTATCGCAGCGGTAGTTGCAATTGCTACCATTAGCGCTATTCTTATTTTATGTTTAATAAGTCGTAATAGGGTAAAAGATGGACCGTAGAGATGATACTATTTTAAGTTAACATTTAATCAACTACACTACAATATATTGCAGAAACAGTCATAATTTATTTGTTATAGAATATTTTAATACATACAACATACATGTACCTAATAATATATGAAAACGAAAGTAAACATAAATTTCCGTGGGGACAACTTTAGATAAAATGTGAATAAGAAAATTATTATTATGAAAATATCTCTAGAATTACAAGGACATTTAAATAATTTAACATGTGCATTATGTACATAAAGTAACACATACAAAATATACGGTTTCAGAGCGAAGGATGGAAGTGGTCTTATTGAATATTTTGTATGTTCATTACGCAGCTTACAATTAAATCTAGTCAAAAGTTATCTTCTTGTTTTGTGGAGAAGCATCTGCGCTAAAACTTCCACTGTTCCTGTTAGGTGCGCCACCGCGGCCACGACCTCCGCGACCACCTCCTCTTCCAAACCCACCACGTCCTCCCCCACGGCCACCACCTCCTTGAGGGCAGTCGCGGGAAATGTGACCAGGCTCATTGCATTTAAAGCAATTGCCACCACCACCGCCACCACCTCCTTGAGGACAGTCACGAGAAATGTGACCAGGCTCATTACATTTAAAGCAATTGCCACCGCCGCCACCACCCTTAGGACAGTCACGGGAAATATGACCAGGCTCATTGCATTTGAAGCAATTGCCGCCACCACCACCACCGCCTTGAGGACACTCACGAGACATGTGCCCTGGCTGGTTGCATTTGAAGCAGTTTGAGCCACCACCTTGGGGACAGTCGCGGGAGATGTGGCCTGCTTCATTGCACTTGTAACACACATTCCCATCACTATTACGACCTCCTCCACGTCCACCACCTCGACCACCCCGTTCAAACCCTCCCCTGCCTCCACGGCCGCCTCTACCGCGACCTCCTCCGAATCCATTTGTATTTTCATTATCCTGCAATCAATTATAGTTTCAGTCAGTAACTTAATGCCAAAGCTCTTAATTTTATAGCAAAACATTTCAAATAATTAAGGTTTTTTCAAGAAGCATGTTTGCGTGATTAGGTTTAGTGAAAATTCAACCAAGTCGTTCAGTTTAAGTTATGACGAAACTACAAATGATTGCAGGATCGTAGAAATACTATGGAACTTATTTATAACCTATTCTTCAAATCTTAACTGTCTTATTTTAATGCATACTTTTTTCTAAAGACCACTTCCAGCCCTGCTCTTTCCGGCAGAATACTTTACTGCTTTACCTTAGCTTCAAATGAATTATCGGCCAAACGCTGATCCACCTCTACTTCTTCCGCTTTCACTCTTCGAAAAGGTGATTTCGACTGACGATTATTTGCCGCTTGGGCTTTTGCATTTTGAGACTACATCATAGAATTATTCAATAAACAGAAGATACTTTTAAATAAATAAAAATTCGCAAAACCATAATCACGCAGTAACAGCTCATGTACAAGGTATTTACAGCTCATACTTGTATGGAAATGTGTATAGGGACGGGAAAAGGACAAAACACTTTTCAATAATAATTAATTAAATGTTTACTTACGTTAGAAGCCCATTTATTATTATTAAAAAATCCGTTCTTCTCAGGTTCCTCTGCAGTCTCAGTCTCAGCCGTCTTTGCTTTTTTGGCTTTGGGCTGCTCATCCTCTTCTGACTCCTCACTTTCTTCAGAGGACTCCTCTTTTTTAGCAGCTTTGGCCGCTGGAGTTGCGGGTTTCTTGGCAGCTGGCTTTGCTTTCTCATCCTCTTCTGAGTCACTTTCTTCAGAGGAAGAAGACTCCTCTTTTTTAGCAGGTTTGGCTACTGGAGTTGCAGGCTTCTTTGCAGCTGGCTTTTGCCTTCATATCCTCTTCAGAATCACTTTCCTCAGAGGAAGACTCTTCTTTCTTAGCGGGTTTGGCTGCTGGAGTTGCAGGTTTCTTTGCTGCTGGCTTTGCCTTCTTCTCTTCTTCAGAGTCTGATTCACTGCTGCTATCATCCGATGATTCCTTCTTAGCCACAGGTTTCTTAGCAGGCTGCACTGGAGCCTTAGCTGGTACAGCGGCGGCCTTCTTTACAGCTGGCTTTTTCTCATCTTCAGAATCGGATTCACTACTATCATCAGATGACTCTGCCTTTTTACCTACTGGCTTCTTCGCCGACTGAACTGCTTTAGTTGGAGAAACTACATTTGCTTTCGCTGCTGGAGTAGCAGGTTTCTTGGCAGCTGGCTTCTTCTCATCCTCTGAATCTGATTCGCTACTATCATCATCCGATGATTCCTTCTTAGCCACAGGTTTCTTAGCAGGCTGCACTGGAGCCTTAGCTGGTACAGCATTAACCTTCTTCACAGCTGGTTTCTTCTCATCGTCAGAATCGGATTCACTACTATCATCAGATGACTCTGCCTTTTTACCTACTGGCTTCTTCACCGGCTGTACTGCTTTAGCTGGAGGAACACCATTCACTTTCGCTGCTGGAGTGGCAGGTTTCTTGGCAGCTGGCTTCTTCTCATCCTCAGAATCTGATTCACTACTATCATCATCCGATGATTCTTTCTTAGCCACAGGTTTCTTGGCAGGCTGTGCTGCAGCCTTGGCTGGTACAGCGTTAGCCTTCTTTACAGCTGGTTTCTTCTCATCTTCAGAATCGGATTCACTACTGTCTTCAGACGACTCTGCCTTTTTGCCTACTGGCTTCTTCACCGGCTGTACTACTTTAACTGGAGAGACTCCATTCACCTTGGCTGCTGTCCCGTTCACCTTAGGTTTTGCCTTCTCTGTTTCACTGTCATCAGAAGAATCTTCACTGTCATCAGAGGACTCACTGGGTTTAGCCTTTTTGGTCATTTTTGGAGAAGATAAGGATATCCTACGTTTCATTGGGACAGAGCTGCAATTCAAATACAAATTTATTAATACAAATTCAACATAACCTTAACCATTCATTCAACCACCAACTTCCACACTATCCATCTTCATATAAACTTACGTCTGAAAATGTGAAAATACATCCTGCAGAGATGGTGACCCTTGGCTCAGCACAGGCTATAAAACAAATTAAAAGCCCCCCAGTTAATAACATATGACTACACCCCAACATCCCCCTATAAAATTAAAAATAACACTTAAAGCCTAAACTTACCGGGTTAACCTTAGCCTTAAAAGGTTCTGCCAAGTTCCCCACAGTTTTCTTCAAATAGTCATAAACTAACGCTGCAACGCCTTGATCCGCCTCGTTCGACGCCATTTTTTTCTCAGTCAGTACCAAAAATTACAAAAATTGTATAATCTCCTCTCGTCACAAATTAACTTGTGTCAATTAACTTCTTCCCCTTGTCAGTACTACTTAAACTCCTCTTTCTTCAGTTTAATTCAAATTTTTTACAACGGTTGACGCTAAAAAACGAGTAGTTTTTTAAAAAATTATATTAAAAAATATTTGCTTGAGATAATGCGAGATGCGTGCGAGTCGACTACGGCAGAATAAGTAAATTGCTCCCTGGAAGAATCACAACGTGCTTTTACGTTCTTGTCCATGCACAAGGGAGATTGGGTGCATTTACACAAGGATAAAGGAAGGAGATGGCTAGACAGAGGGGATGAGTGGAATGGTATATGGAAAAAACATGTAGAGATTTGTGTACTGTGTTTATACATACACCCACATGGTAATTTAATGCAGCATGGGACAGCGGCGTGCTTCCCTTGCCTCCTTTTCCATGTGTAGCTGCCTTACAATTGGGTTAGAGGCATGGGTTCGTTCACAAGTGAACATAATATGTTGTATGTTAATCTTAATCTCGCTAGTTTTAAAAAAGTTACAGTAGTAAATTAAGTAATTTTGTCTAATTGAACAAAATGTAATGTAATATTGTATTTTAGTAGAGTGTAAATACTGAATGATTTTAATAACAATTAAAAACCCTAAATGTGATGTAGAATAGAGTATATTGGTTTGATGTGAATGGCTCTTTGGGTAGACCAATGGTGTTCTATAAAGGATTGGGTAAGGCGTTGTGATTGGTTGATTGTGTATTCCAGATGTTTTAAAAAGAGTGGAGGTGGTTTATGTGGCAAAAGGCTGGGTTAGGTATTATCAATGGTTTTGTGGAGGAGAGGGAGAGCCCGCGAGTTTTATAAATCAAAATAGATTTTACTTTGTAAACTTGAAAGTAAACATTTTGTGTGGATGAACAAAGCGAAATGAAATATTTAATCAAATGACAAAAAAAGCGATTGAAAATTTATTGACGAATTTGTGTTTTAGTTGTGGTGCCAAGTGAAGGAGGAAATTAGTGCATAAATTTTAATAGTGCTGAAGTTGTCCGAATTTCTGTCAGTTGATTAGAGACACCGATTGCAATCTCATCAGTCAGGGTTGACAGGTAAGTAAGTAGATGAATAACTTTAAACTTTGATGACTTTTATTTTCTAAGTATGAAGTATGATGTAACAGCTGAGCTGACAGATGATATCTTAAAATAGGTCATAGGTAGGGCGGTTGGAAGCTGAATGAAGGTTTTTGTTGGCGTTGGAGGGTAAATATGGCGATCAGC
>JAHZNG010004118.1:0-16031 GCA_027744375.1 Orchesellides sinensis | reverse complement strand
TGTGGATCGGTAAATTACCTACACATCACGCTCAATAATCATTGATCACAAGTTTATAGAATGAAAAATCCCTATTGTATATTAAGTATATTGATTCGTTATTTATTGAGGTTCTCTCCGTTGTGTCAGCCGTAATCCTTCGCCAGGGCATTCATATTAGATTCTTTTACCAAATGATGCTGTGTTAGTTACTTTTCTGTCGATGTAGTTCGGAGTTTGGAAACAGGATAAATCGAAAGAAAAACTCAACGGGTTGACCTCGCGATAGTATTGACAACACAATCAGGCTAAATCTTTTGTATATTCCATTTTATCTTTTTGTAGAACTATTTTATTTAACTCAAAGCTAGATGAGATAGAAAGAAATACAAGGGTTTTAGACAGACTAATCAGACTCTCAATTCCCCAATCGGAAGAAAATCTAGTTTCTGAGTCTACGTTTATTATAAATGAAGCAAAACATTAAAAAAAATTTAATCAAATTATTATATTATAAATCAAAATATTATTACAAGCAAGCTATCTTCTACCTACCTACCTATAAATATATAGATTGCCGAAAGTTATTGAAGTGCGGCCATGAAAAGTGTGTATGATTTGTGACGTTTTGTGTTTATCTGAATGCGGTTTATAAAGCTAGTGATATATACTTAAAGTAAGTTTGATCGAACAAGTAGCAGTTTCACAGAAATCGATTGCTTATTCATTATTGCAAATATCGACTGCGACATTCATGAAAAAGGAAGTTGGTGTTAGATAACCATATATTGCAAAAGGAAAACTGAGGTATTGGCATTTCTATTGTGTTATATTCAAATATGTAAATCTGTAAGGATGTTCATAAATAAATCGAACCAAAGGTTTTGTTGTAATATGTACATAACGTGTCTTGTATTGTATTGCATGGTGAAAACGTGGGAAGCAAATGCATATGTCGCACGGTTAAAAAACTCTGTACTTTACTGTGCAATGCAGACATACAAGCTTATCATGTTGTCAGATCAGAGTCAAGTTATGAAAGGACGGAATGATTTATTGCAAGATTAATGAATGCCCATCATTTTTTCTTGACTGGTCGAATACTGTTTAGAAACTCAATTCATTTTATAGTCGAACCCAACCTCAAAATATATAGCATGTTTTTAGTGGTAATGGTGGAAGCCGGGCATATTACAAATAGGAGTAGGCAAAACATGGAAGGCTCAAACAGTTGAATGCCTACCCTCCCTTTCTTTTGAAATTTGTGTGGGCAGAAAAATGCATTCAGACGAATGGCGAAGTATGGCATGCAGTTTAAAGCAAATCGCGTAAAGTATACGACGACGACAGGACCAACTTAACTAAAAATACGTTTGTAAAGAATTCTTTAAGTAAACGGATTGTCCTATATTCTACAGTCCTTATCCGTCTTCCTCGATATAATTGGAATAGTTGAAGCATTCTTTCCTTCAAGCCATAATTAAGCATTGCGTCACAGATCTCTTTTGTAGACGGTGGATTAGTTTTAATTTATAATTCATATTATAATGTTCATGAATTCGTGTATACCTGGAGCTTACAACCCGCACACGTTTTATTTATAACATGGTTTCAGACTTAAACTCTGCACTCACGGTTTATACAGGCAAAGCGCTTCGTCTGTAACTTGTAGAACAAGACTTTTCTACCAAGCTTATAAAAAGGAATTGAAATGGAAAAAGCATAGACGGTGGACTGGAATTAAAAAGGTTTCCCATAAATAGCCAGTGCAAGCAATCACAAAGCATTTGTTGTTGCCAAATTCATATCTAAGGGAATTTAAAAGTTGATGCAAGGTATTTTTAGGACCTGCTTTTCGTCTTTGTAATTGTCTGCTTTGAAAGTGCCTTCAATGCAATGCAATAACCGAGGTAGACTTTTAGATGTGTTTATATTTAAAGAATATCAGAAGAATCATGGTCATAATCTAGTGGATTTTTGTTCACAGTCACACCGAACCACAAAAACTTAAGTTATTTTTGACTCGGCATAAAATCATCAAATCCTTCTTTTTAAGGTGAATTATTAATGAAATTAGTCCAGATACCAGACTGTTTCAAACAGTTTCATTTAGTTACAGAAACTGATTGTTATTATATGGCAGTTATTGAAACCAGTCGCAAAATTATATGGCACTGCTCCCTTCCAGCAGGGCAGAACCAGACGGGTTGACCTTAATATGATATGATATAGCGAATGGTATGGGAATCAGAAATTAAACGTGCGAATATGTTAGAAAATGTGCGAACATGAGAGTTCAATGCTAAATGTATGTGTATAACTTCCAGTTACGTATTCTGAGACTGCGGGAGAAGTTATAGCATTAAGGATTTATTTAAACGTTCGTAAGTTCTTACACAACTAGGCTAGGGAATGCTAAAGAGAACGATAAACTGGATTTGTTCTATGATATCAAAGAAAAGAATCCTAAACTAAATCAATACAAGATTCTCGCATGCATGTAGTGGATTGTTTATTGTTCGTCTATTTTAAATGTGTAAATGAACTTTAAATACCTCCTACTCCGTCTCTAAAAATTGTAAACTGAAACATAATTAGGCTAAAATAATTTATAATAATGATTATTAAGACATTCTTCGCTCAACCCCTCAATTTGGATACTGCAAAAACTTTAAAAGTGCCAAGTATATTTTTAAAGGCATATAGCAAACAAAATTCAGACAATTTTTACCTTTTCTGACATGACAATATTTAGTATGGACACGTAGGAGAAGCGAGGTCGATTTTCATTCGATGTTAAGACTTAAAAGAAAAACACACTTGCAACTTTGTTACTTTTTGAAGTTTCCTGGCCTCGGAGAAATAGAGTAGAGATTTGCAGTTGGAGCAGAAAGAAGAGATTCTGATATGTGCTGATGTGATCAAAGTTGTCAGACTTGAAGTTAATTTAAAATGAAGAAAAATTGCTTTTCTCGTTGTAGGATACAAATGTTTTACGATGTAAGATGTTAGTAAACGTAAAAAGAATACAAATACAAACGAAGTTAAAAAATTAGGTTAAAGCAGAACAGTTACAAAGGTGAGTTTTCGTGGATTGAACAAAATCTACATAATTTTTTGGTATTGCATTACTTAAGGTGCGCTTAGGTAAGAGAAGCAGTAATGTTAATCTTCTACATTCATTTCCTTTTACTGTCAGTCGGTTTGTTTTGTAGTCTTAAACTGCCTGCCATTGCTATTTTAACATTGATCAATGTGCATTGTGAACCAGTCCCGACAAATTGAACGCAATATACCTTTTAACTTCAGGAACAACAGTAGATCTGCTGTTGACTGTACTCTTGTATTCGATTTGAAACTTTTAGTACTTTTTTGTGATGAACTATTATTAATGAATGGGACTTTCGTACGCAGTATACAAACTAACCTGAGCTGTCGGGAACTTTAAGTCTGTTTTTCACACGAATTAACAACTTGTTTTGTAGTCTTAAACTGCCTGCCATTGCTATTTTAACATTGATCAATGTGCATTGTGAACCAGTCCCGACAAATTGAACGCAATATACCTTTTTACTTCAGGAACAACAGTAAATCCGCTGTTGACTGTACTCTTGTATTTGATTTGAAACTTTTCGTACTTTTTTGTGATGAACTATTATTAATGAATGGGACTTTCGTACGCAGTATACAAACTAACCTGAGCTGTCGGGAACTTTAAGTCTGTTTTTCACACGAATTAACAACTCCAGGAAATTTATATTAAGGGAAACGGACACAGGGAGTTATATACGAAATTTGTATTCATCGTGAATATTTATTAGCCAGTACTTCATTTTTAGTTACAGGTGTGCTTGTTAGATTCAAATCAGTGATGCACAAATTGTAATTTAGATAACAATCTGAGAGGCTCTACTTTATACTTATAAAGCAGAGGATATGACAAATGTATTTGAAAGATGATTATGGCATGGTGTAAGGAAGGATTTCTAATAATAATGGAAGAAAATTACCAAGCCTCATTACATCATATGTATGATGTATAGGTCTATTCTGTTACTGACCAAAGTATATCACTAATTTAATAATTTAAAAAATAATTTCTTTGTATAATGACAGCTTGTATGTATGTTCAGTAATAAGTAGCCGCCTACTTTCTAGAGCTCGGGTTCGAAAGAATATAGGACGGGTCACGGGAAATGTAATTATAATGAGCAGCCCAAGAATTACAAATAAGCCTGTGAAGGTAAGATAATGTTCAAGATAGGATGTATTAGAAACAAACAGGTACAAGCATCTCTATTGTTTGGTTGCACAAAACGGATTAGTACATACTCTCTTCTTGGCCGTAGCAAATATATATTTGTTTTTGTAAAATAATTGCTTATCTAATCACATTAAAAGAAGTCATTTTATAATTAATTTGAAGTCAGGTACCAGTTTAGTAGTAGTTACAGCTTAGAGTTCATCATCATGGTGGGAGGGCATCGGAAAGAGTTAAACCAAATAGATCATAAAAGTATATCAGATCATAGTGTTTTTTCATGTACATAAGTAATTCTTCTTAATAATCATAATTAGTTATATAACACTAAGCTTAGCCCAGGAAATACTTAACCCTAACTTATACGTAGACATAACATTCTCAGAAGTTACAAGTACATAGTCATTTGTGACTCTTTGGAAAGTTGAGTGCTGTGTTGAGTCTACATTATGCTGTGCCACAAATCAAGTCCACAGTCCACAGAAGTAATAGAATGCATGTATAAAATTACTTAAAAGTGTTCTCGTGTTCTGCATCGTATCATATGTACGTTCTATGTATAATTTTCCTTACTTTTGATGCAAACCGAAGTTTGCTATATAACAAATGCTAAGGGAGTAAGTAACATTAATATCTTATGCAGTATACTGTGGAAAGGAACTAAACGTCTGACATAGACAGTGAAAAGCTTACATAAACATGCTATACGTACATTTTTGCCTCTTGTATCTGCTGCGGTGGGCCACTTTTTCCTTGAAAAGGAAATGTCTCATCTATGTAACTATTAATATTCTTCTTACTATTTGGTCAACAAAAGTACTGCAATTTATACATGCAAGGCACACTTTCCGTGAGTCATCCAAGCTAAACTCATACAAGTATGGCAAACGATTTGCATCACTGACATGAAGGATTATACATTTGCTAGAATAATACAAATGGAAATAAAAATATAGTGATAAGGTTTTCTGCACTGCACACATATTCAAACACATTGTATGGAAATGTAAGCATGGGGCTTTGTGTAAACTTGTACTGTGGTGTGGTATACTTGTATCTACAACTACAAGGATGACTGTTTGGCCTTCGAAAGTGGCTGCAATAGCAATCGGCAATCGCTTCCGTTATCAGAATGCTATTAATTCGGTGTTATTTAGCAATTTGTCACGATCGTTCATGTAATGTAATAAATCCAATAAATGTTCAGACAGCGATAATTTTATTGCTTAATTAGTTTATGAATAAAAATAGCAAGTAAGTAAATCTACAGCATATTTGTTGCATGTATAACGTATAACTCAGACGTATGTATACGTACAGTCATATGATTCAACACAGGATGTGATTTTAGGCAATCTGGATCGATTGTAGATTGCAGTCAGCATAGCATGACAAATGACAAGCCCATTTTTGGACTACTGTAAGAGTAAAACAATACACTTTTGTCGACACCTACTAACTCGTCCATTCACTGTGTACTTGATTAGGCTTTACTTGACAGCTAGCGCGATACAACTAAAGTATCCCACTGGGATCGTACGTAATGCTTATACAATGAATTGATTACAATATTCATATACCACGAAGTATGAAAAGATCACTTATTGGTACTTACATGTATGCATTTAAATATAACACAATGCTGGAAGTCCATTTCTAGGTAAATGACGCGACACGGTCGATTTTGAAACGTAAGGCAATCGGGTAATTTTTACAACTCAGCGGTTCTTAATGCTAAGCCACTTATTATTAGTCGTGGTTTCAGGTTTCGATGATTACAATTAACGTTAGCTATAAAAGTATGTGCGTATTTGTTGAATGTGGTAACACAAGGTATATACTGGCGGACGCTCCCAAGAGAAATTACTACATTAACGACATAACGCCAAATGTAAAGTAAACAATGCTGATTCACACTAAATGGTACAATTTTAAGGTACTAATTTGTTTGTAAAAAAAGAGTGACGACATATTGGACTTCTTAGTTAAATAAGGATAAATCGTTGCAAAATTGGTTAACAGATCTGTGTATGCGGGCGGCTTAGGTTTTGCAAAAATTCATTTTTATTGTAGCATTTTTCTGTGTGCACTTTAAATTACTGTTTTCTTGTGTTAAAATTCTGTATTCAAATATGGACGCTTAGTATGTAGTTTTAAAGGAGAAAAGCATAGTCTTGTGGATTAATCCAATCCAATATAAAACAGCTTTTTAACATATGTACCAGCATCTGGCAAACTTTAATACATAGGTTATTTATGTATATCCCCGTGCCTTACGCCTTACGATGTACTGACTGTATTTCGATTTCCCTTAACAGTTTTAACACCGCGCGGAGGTCTGCCGCGCTTTAACACATAAAAAAACAAATTGTAAAGCATCCTGACTTACTTGTAAGAATGCAATTCTTTTCGTATTGTAAAATTTATAAACTTGGTTTGTTGCACAGGATGCTTTTTATACCAAATAAAATCAAATTGAAAAACTAGGAAGACAAACACAAAGCTTAGTTTGCATACTTCACAAAATGCATAGTTTTTAAGGTTTTTGCTTAGCAGGTTGATTTCCCGTCTAGAGAAGTGTTTGTACAAATCATAGTTTAGTTGGTAAAAAAAACTGAAGCACAACTTCTGCCCAACACTCCATTGAGTTCTCTCATTTTTAAGGTTCAAAGTTATAGAATAACTGAATATGATTCGGATTTATTTTATTGCGAATATAAAGGAACAATTGAAGTATGTAAGTCGTATATTGTATATGAAAATGAAAGAATATTTCTTCGAATTTCAAATGTGACACTAGCGTCCGTCCAAGCTAGTATGAAATGCATGCCTGACCTCATCTTAAAAAGAGCTGTGCCAAAAACTCTACATTTTCCTGAATGTTTATTGGATGAAGGACGGAGAGAGGACAAGTTTGTGTAACATGTAATGTGACAGATATTTTCGAAATATGATTATGATACGAAATAAAATAAAATGTTGATGGCCCCCTGCTATATCTAGAGCTGTTTAGATTTATATTTGTAACCTTCTCGTCTTCTATAAAGCATTCTTCCAGTCATCTCAAACATTACAAAAGCCATGCTTGTACAATTTACAAATTGTACGTTTCTTCGTTGAGAAATAGTGTCCGTTTTTAAATATGTACTAATAATAAATTATTATAGTCAAAGATTATAGTGAATGCTAAATTGATGTATATATACTTAAATAACCTAATCTGGTTTTTTTCAATTGCAGTTTATCGTTTGTTTAAACATGTTGATGATTGTTTCAAGCATAGTCCAACATGTTGATTAAGTCAGTATCCATATTGTTTTACTCATTGATGGCTATAACAAAAAAAAATCATAATTGGAATTGTTTATTTTAAGAATAATAGCATGTTTATTCATCTTAAGTTTGAAGTGTACTCGAAGCGTGAGTAGTACAAGTACAAGTACAAGAGAATACCTTTTATCGACGCATTTATTTGAGCATTGCCGAAAGGAGAAAAGAAACTTGCTTATTATTGCTTCTGTCGGGTATATCTGTTTGGATGAGGCCAATGAAAGGATATACGATATAAAAAAGTACTCCATGTTATTGTCTCTCTCAATAGTAAAAAAGAGCGAAACGAACCATATTCATTCGTATGTATTTTTTATGTTGTTGGTATGTGTCAAGACTCCAGCACCATTCGCGTACATCTTATGTAGCTCTACATATACTTCTTAGCAAGGGGTACCATACGTTCTAACGTTCTCCATATCGGCAAATGGTTATTTGTCATGCTTGGCGTGAACATAGTCTAGTGATGGTGATTGTGGAGTGCCATATAAGTACGCACTGTGAAATACAAAAAGGTGAGTTAGCTGAAGAACTGTGCAGCCGGAATTGACCGGGAGCCGGGTAATACTAAAAAGTATATACCCAATCAGTAACAGAATACGTAATGCTATACCAAAAGTCGTATTGTTGTCTTGTTGCTTTGTATTGCTGTGTACATGGCTGGCTGCGAATAACAAGGTTCACTGGAAAATTTTCTTGGCAGAAGTAGAAGTGAAATGTTGGAGCAGTAGGTTAAAGGTATGAGTACGGAATATAATAGTAATCTGGTCCTATGATAATGATGCATTTGCGAACAGCATTGATATGAACTTATGGGAAAGCGCTGTTAGGTGTAATGCACTGCTACCACTCTACTACCATTTCACATCATGTAAGTAGCGGACTACTTGGAATTGGAAGTTGATGTGCTGGGTTTTTGGTTGATGTATAGAAGGAGAGAAAAGGGAGAAAGCAAAAGTATAAACTGAATCGCTGGCTCGACTACCATGGCTTCTCTACCAGTATCGATTTGTCCTCATTCCGTTTTTCTGCCCTGCCCTAGCATCTCTTTTCTAGATGTTCGTTCCACTCCATGCCAAGATGCTCCATAAGGGCCTGTATATCATCATCATCATCATTTGGCTTATGCTTACTTGCATCATCCCTTACATTTTATGTATAACTTAGGAATATACCTAATATTATATTGTTACTCGCACTCGCATATTGCAGACAGGTATTGCTCTAGCTTGTTTGCTACCACAATTTTACTCAAGCTGCTCCTTTCTTTTTTGTTGTAATTGGCATGGCATACGTGTTTACTACGTGAGGACACCGGATTGTAACGTTTACGATAAGCCATCGTTCTGAAAAGCGTATTTACCTTTAACCCTTCATGAAATAACTTTTCTGAGCTTTAGAGGCATGTGCACAATGCTAACTCTTTCATTAAATTTTACGTTTTGTTTGTACAGTACGTGCATACATATTCTGTTGTATGATTTTATGCTGTGACAATTTTTGTCACATTTATTTTTGTCTTATACTTTGACATTCTTCCTGCCGTGCCTTAATAGTCTTATGTAGAAAGGAAGTCAATAGAATTGTCGGAAATGCTACTAAGAACCCAGGAGAAATGTTTCTTTGGCTGCAAATATACATAATTTATATAGTACAAATATGAAGTTATTCATTCAAATTTTGGCTTCAGCTAAAGAATGCATCAGAAATAGTATTAGATTTTGTACTTATTCTTGATAGATCACCAGTTCGTGATAAGAAAGAGCAGAATGTTACGAAGATGACAGATAAAATATTTTATTCTATATGTATATGTATTGTCACATACTTCCCCAGAAACTTTAATCGGATCTACTTTTACCTGGAAAATAAGCTAGTGTCTATATTATTTTTCGTTGCTTCGACTCCCCTGCTACCTGTTATTGTCACATAAAGATAAGCATTGAATGGTTTGTTCACTTCTATTTTCTCTCTTTCAACCTTGTTAGAGTACACAATACAATATGAATTCATCTATACCAGGAGTAAATTTACAAATTCTAAATTCTATACCACTCATTGGTATACCTTGAATTGTACGTGGATGGTTACGATGCGCTGCTGGCACTGTAGAGAAAACACGAGCTTGATCTAGTCTTTTATCATTTGTACAACAGATTTACGTGCCATTTTCTCATGTTTGTGCAAGTTCCCTTATGCGTATGTCTCTAACAAAAGGTTGAAGTGGTCGTAAATATCTAAGAAAATGTATGTGATATTAATATCTTCGCGGTCATACAACATAGCAGCCCGATATCATGTTTTCATCAGGAATGCTTATGTTCATTCTCAATATAAAGCTGATACTTGCCGCTGTCATGTAATTTATTTATAGAAGTGTGATGTGTTAATCTTTTTATAGGAAAAGTAAATTCATTCTCGCCTGATAGCGTAGTGATATCATGCTACGCGATATTATGATGAATGTTTCAGGGAAGACACAACTTCCCTATCTAGCGTTTCCTCTTCTAGTATCAGTATACGGAACGTCATGCATGCATAGTCATAGTCATGCGCCAACGTTAAACGTGACAGCAACAGTACTATTTAAGGAAGGAACAAAAACAATATCCTGAAGTAATATTTACAATACGATTTTAGCATCTGGTTGATCTGGTTTGTTTAGCTTGGTCTTAATCTTCATCTGACCCGGACCCCTGTAGTTGAAAACGATGCAGAGACGTAAAAAGAAACGAGTGTGAATTGCATGCTATAGTTCAGAAATAAATACTATGCTATTTTGACTGTAAAATTTGTAAAGAACAAATTCATTTGTATGTAAAATATAAGATTTATTAAACATTGATTACCTTCATTTCTTTTTTAAAAGTCATTTCGTAACAAAGGATTATGGTGAATTTATTTATTATTGTTTATTTTATTTTTACGTTTGATTTAGTAGCAAAATTAGTCTTCATTATTACCAAAACTTCTGACAATTTGAAAGTTGAAAGCCCATGGTACAGAAATGGTAGTAGGTTACTGTGTATGTGCTGGGAATGGTAAAAAATCTTACAGATTTGTTGAATTCGTTCCCTGCCCGATACTACACATGGGCACTCGAGGTCTAATATAGCTGATGCCTTACTTTGATCCGTAAGTTAAAAGCTGTAAAACAGGAAGATTAGTACTTACAACCTCTGTGATGCAATATGTACATATTAGATATAAAATGAAAAACATAAAATCCTTATCTTGATAGGTAATGAGTTGCGTGGGATGTAGGAAAAAAGAAAAGATCAACTTTCAATACATTATTATGCTTGTTGGAGATACATAGTTTAGCAGACCAGATTAGATATTCCGTGGACTTCGCGTTCTTGCGACGCAATGCGAGCTTAAAGCTTGAAATGAACTCATTTCGTTCTTTTTATGTTATGCTGACAGTTGCTGATATTATGTACCGTCATTTAAAGGTATTTTTACTGTACGTTACTTGGAGATGGCATGTTTTCCTTTACTTAAATTCATAAAATGGTAGACTAAAACTTCCAGAAATGTAGAACAGTGTGGTGACCTACAGTGAATACATGTTAATATATACGTATACTTTTGGATGTGTTTGTACTGTACAAATGTACTGATATGGTTTTGCCAGTCTTTTCATTAAAACCAACTCTCACCACCTTCAATCTTCTTGAAAGCTTATTTAGGTGTGGAGAAGCGGTATTAACAGAAGTCTGAAGGGATGTTTTAAGCATACTAATCTTTGCAATAGTTGTAGTCAAAAGCGTACGTGTACACAAGGAGTATGCTATGTGCATACAATTTTTTAGAAGTTTGGCTTCTAAAATGTACATTGGCTCATAATAGGAGGGGGTTGACAAATTACCTGCAAATGAAAATGAAGCTTTTACGACTTCACGTGATGTTTCTAATGATGTAAATATTTTAGCTGAGTTACGCGAGTAGATGGATCAAACTAGTCCTCCAGTACCCGAAAACAATATCAGGGACTGGAGATAACTTTTGAATATTCTACAGCAGTTAGTTCTAAATTTCTGGTTCTGCTGTATTGATCTAAAACCCTACGTGTAAAAATCTACGTGTTGAAATCTTAGAATTCATGCACATGAGACAGTATGCATTTTAATGAAGTTTGAAGATTTTCCTTTTCTTATACTATAAAGCCAATTTGAAGGGTTTTTATAGCTGAAGTATTATTTATTGCAGATATTAACTGTTAACTTGATGGGTAGGAATCTAATACTCAGTGAAGTACAGAAAATTGATCAACAACACATGAGGTACTTATATCCAAACCCACTTATCGTCAGATAAACCAAACCAGTCACTTGAAAATGGCCATATGTTTTTACCTCATGTTATTCTACCAATCAGCATCATAGGTTTTCTGGAAAACTGGAAAACGGTTCTGTGAAGGAAGTGCCTTAATGACTGATCCAATTTGAGGAAACAACCGATCAATAAGAAATGTGATTTTGATTGTATCTAGTGTCGGCTTTATAAGTCTTGTAAATTTTGGTACAGCTCCATTTTTTGTTCGTGTGCAAACCTGCTCAGAAGTCGATAAGCACAATGAACCTACCTACATAATATTGTACATTCCTGGTAGTATTCTTTGGTTTTTGCACTTGAAGAAAAATGGCAGTTAGGCATACTGTATCTTTAAGAGGACTGTTGTGTACATATATATCGGAGCTACTTGAAAAGAGTAAGCAAATACGTCTAATGTCTAATCCTTGTAGGATGATCTTGATGTAAAATCTATTCCTTGGTGAAAAATGCTCACGCCATGCGTCATTGCATTATATACTTTGTATTATGCATTTATTATTCCATTTCAGGCATTCTCCTTGCCTGTAACTGTTCACACAGTTCATTTTTTCAAGATAACATAACACAAAAAGGAGCACTCGAGAAAGCAGAACTCTCTGAAGCGGAATACGTGATTAATCATTTTCTCTAAATAGAATATGGATACACAGATCGTTTCAAGTGTCTTTTATGGCGTTTAGCTTATGAGTAATGTGATGAGAAAAAGAAGAAGATGCGTCTTTTTTGTCGAAAGATTCATAAATCCCATGAGCTTTCCTTGACATTCAAGGCCTTCTACTTGACGGAAGAAACGATGCGAACATGGTTTATTGCAAATAAATGGATGATTGGCTGACCGTAAATGTGTAAAGAAGAGAGATTACTTGACGTGGGTTTATCTTTAGGAAAAATATAGAATTGACGCGACGAACTAGTATGTTCAGAATCTGCCTGTTGTTGACAGAAAACAAAAGAAGATAAACCGCGTAACAGTATATGCCTAGTTGTAGTCAAGTGTTAAGGAGACATTTGATGCTTCTACTTGAGTGCTACTTACCTATCTATACTGTGGACTTTTGTTGTATCTATAAAATTGTTTATTAGATGTGATTGCAATCAAAAATTAAATGTTGCACGACTTCGTGACATGATATAATTCGGAAATATGGATTCAAGCAAAAGTTTATCTATCGAGAATAATGCCCGTTTTTAGTAGCACACTTTAAGGAGAACAATGCGTCCTTCGGCTAAAAATTTATGGTACATAGTTTCTGTCACTCGTTACAGTATCGCATTACGTTTTTATGCGGGCAATATGGTAGTGTAAATTCTGATTCATATACATTACCAATTATGAAGGTCGCAGGAAATTGAGTCTGGCCTCATATTGGAAAGAATTTTGGAAGGATGTAGTTTATTGGATATGAAATGCAGTGTAATACTATTGCATGATGGAATATAATGCAATTTTGATGGAGCACCTTAATGCTACATGTATATATATGTCATATATCATCAATATCATGGCCAAACCTTTATAACTTTTCGATTTTAAAAGCAGTATTCTTCTTCAATGAAGTTACCGCGACAAGCAAATGTCATGGAGGTGATTTAGGTCTAGTTGCTCCTCACCGTTGCCATTCACGGTTGTCTCTACACCATAAAACCATTTAATTTAAATGCTACCACGAAGCTGAAGCTACTTTTTAGTTCTACTTTAGACTCGTAATCAAATCAGGTATACATATTATACCTGTGTACCATGTTTTTAGGTGAATGAAAGTTATGCTGAGAGGACAGGCAGGTAGTATTTGACATTTAGGAAGATTTAATTATGAAGCTTCAACATTCTATCAGAAGAAGACCGTCGAATTCAACAAAGTTTCCTTAGAATGCTATTGAAAACCGCAGGAGCCTGCTGAAGTGGTTCGTGTTATTGAAATATAATTAAATCAATACCGATCCTGTTCGTGCGACAAAAATGCTACCATGAATGCAAGACAGATGACATGGGAGTGGGCGTTATGATATGAGATTGATAAATAAGAATTATGGAAAGAACGTAACGTAATAAAGGTTGTACACGTTGTACTTTATATCCTATATTGATTTGTATTCCTCCAACCAAGCATGCCAACGAGCGGGATGAAGATAATGCTTCTCTTGGTTCTGTTTCTTATTTCTTGGTTTTCTTACTAAAATAGGCATATAAAGGAGGCTTCTGGACTCAGAAATTGGAAGAGAAAGATGGTTAGTTATGTCATACGTTATATTTATGCTTTGTTAGCCGAAGACATTCATTAGAAAGGTTGCTTTCACGTGTTCAATGTTGCTTGCAAAAGTTCTTTGTATTGTTTATACTATATCGAACTTGGACCTCCATTTCTTAGGATCTAATGTGCAATGTTCAGTTTCTGTTTTCTATCTCCACATTGTAATTTGTATATCGTTCTTGTAAAAAATAAATAATAAGTTCACAAGTTTAATTGTAATCCACGGCATGTGCTCAGTAATTAATATTTTAATCATTTTAAGTTAACTTCTACATATTTCAAGTGCAAGTGCCTTAGGCCTGACATTTTATTTTATTCTGCTAAAAGATCTAAAAATTTGTTTGAAACAGTAAAACGTGTTAGCAAATCGATATACATCAACAATTTCTTAGTAGCATCAAATAACATAGCCGGTACTCATATTGGATTTTGCATAATCTTATATTTGTGGAAAGGGTAGTATGGATGGATCCATATAATGGGTATAATGGGTAGGTGGTAAGGGTAGACGTGTTGATGAGCTACCTATTCTGTTACCAGACTGCATCATACAAACGGCTTATTCTTAGATGATATAATTTTACGCTATCGAGAAGGGCAGAATTGATATAAATTGGTTTATTCTTTATCTTCATATTCACAACTGAAAAAGGAAGCAAGTGAAAGTTGCAAAGGAGAAGCTAGAGTAAATCAAATCAAATTATAAATTAAAAACAAAGCATACGGAGAATAAATTAAATTATCCAGAATAACAGGTATTTTGTTGCTTTTTTTAGTTCGACGGAATCGGTTGTTCTCACATATATATCACACAGGGATTTCTATTTTGTTAGAACGAGTGACCAAAAATGCCTAGTTAAAAAAAATATATTTATTGGCTTGTATTTTGCCTATCTCATCTTCACGCGGCAAAATATATGCATTTATCAAATTGCACTGCAGCTTGCTTGCAGTCTTCTGGATAGGTGCGAATTGCAGAAAAATTACTAACAAGACGCTCAATATTTTAACGTTGATATGTCAAACAAAAATTTAGAAAATATGAACTGCCTATTCAATGTTAGGGCGTGTTTCATTCGGCTCCGCTTGTGTTCGGTGCTACATAAGTATTTCATATGATCGATAGCATGGAAATGTTAGTGCATTGTTTGCATTTGCATAGATGTAAAATACACTTTCCCTTAAACTTTCTCTTGTGCAAAAAATATACAAATATAGCGATCTGGTTTATTCTTGTCTATGCATCATCATGAACATTTGTCTACACCTACACTTCTACGGGTTTTTGTCAATTTTACATGTGGCTAATGTTCCATAATATTGAGCCAGATATAAACCTTTACGTGTATATGTATATCGTCTTAGCCTAAGCTTTATAAACGGTTGGTAGAATTGGTGGCGGTGACCCATACCCTTGTGAACGATTCTGTTTTTCTTCACAATTGGTAAATGGTCCACTTTAGAATTGGTTGCCAGCCGTTGACAGCGTGCCATATCGTGCGGCTGTTGCACGCAACGGAACCTTAATGACGATTTTTCGTGATAACACTCAGACAATGTAAATAGTAAATAGTAATTAACTTAGAAATTCCTGTCGCTATACAGAGGTGGGTAGTAACGGTATGGGTTATTTATTAGCGTCCATAGGTGAAAGGAGAAGTACAATGTTCCCGTGTATCAAATTCCGTGTATACTATGGGCCGACATTCAAGGCTAGTTTACTAGGGTAAAATTACTGCTACTGGCACTGGCATCTGAATTAATTAACTGAAATTGAAATTATTGTTTTGATAATAAACAGAAATGTAATACGACAGTGCAATATTTTTGGGGTGTTTGTTTTAGACTGCATATTTCACCGAGTAATATCG
>JAHZNG010004117.1:0-12967 GCA_027744375.1 Orchesellides sinensis | reverse complement strand
TCATCTAATCTAAACCTAATTTGCGCTTGGATCGATAAGTATGTATTAAAAAATGTTTTAGCGTTTTTGTATGTTTACATTTGTAAAAATGAAGACAATGAATAAATATGAAGTGGACACCAAAGGGGCTTGCTTTTTGTGTCTCAAAAAGAAAAATGTTAGCGAAGGCAATGAAGGTGTCCAAGGGTCATGGTCCTTCATGGAACTTTCACGTTTTTTGAGGTTTGACTTCCGAACAGTTTTCAACATTTCATTGGAGACCTCGGATACTTTGGAAGACACAGAAATGATAGTGTCACTTTGCAAGCACTGTTCAAACGTTTTAAGAAAATTTAGTCTGATACATAAAGAGTTTGAAATGGTAAGACTAAAACTGAATGCGAGCATACAGAACATTTATGATGAGATGAAGGCTGCAGAGCACGACGCTGATCGGTTAAAGAAATTTCGCCAGGTTATGATTACCAGGAATCCCTTAGAGCTTATGAATGCCAGTATTGCTGAAAACCTGAGGAAAGAAACTATTAAAAAATGTAAGGTTTCAGTGCTCTAATTTTGGATTACTATGACTTATGTAGCTAATTGATTATTTACATGTATTTCTAACTAATTATTTCAATTTATAATTCACTCTCTTTTGTAGGCCTGACCCGGCTCAAATCTGTATTTCCTTCTATAGAGCTTAGAAAAATCAACACTGCAAAACCTTCAATCAGGAATGACGTCAAACCTTGCTCATCAGTTAAAATTGAGATATGTTTGAGTACAAGTTCTGGGAAGTCATCTCGTTCGTCTGAAATTAATTATCCAAGTAAAACAGAGAGTGAGTCTTTACATCAAAAGATTCTTTGATTGTTTTTGAATCGAATTTTAAAACATTCTCACTTTAAATGCTGTATTAATTTGTTTCCAGTTGATAAACCTTCAACAAGTATGGAAATTTCCCTGAATCCATTTGAACTACAAGGATATCTTGATACTAACGACCACTCCATGGATTCAATGTCGGATTCAAGTGCGAATCGAAACGACCAACTGGAAACTGATGTAGTTGTACTTGTACCTGATAAACCCAAGAGTGACTTTGATCAAGATGAATCTACAACTGCTCCAAGAAATGGAATAACATTGCCAAAAGTGAAGTTCTTCAAAAAGCGCGTAGCGGGAGTATTGAGTACCACAGCCCCAACAACTACCATCTCAACCTCTGTCAGGAAAGGATACAATTGTACACTCTGTTCTAAGAGTTATGAAACCACCGTCGGTCTGGACCTCCACAAAGTGGAAAGACATTTACATACATTCTTTTCTGAATTGAGGACTCAATTAATACCCAACCAAAAATTTGAGGCAGTTGTAACAGATCTTTTCGAAAAATCCACAATAAAATCGGCGAACCCTAAAAAGCCGGTTTATTGCGCTTTCTGTTTAAAATGCTATAATTCCAAGAGATCCGTCAAGTTCCATATGATTAGCAAACATTTTAGCTCGTTACGCACAGAACTACAGAAGTCGTTAAAAATTTCATCGGGATCAACTAGTGGCTCAGCGATTAGTAAATTGTCTTCAATTAAACAGAAGAGAAAATATAAGCGGAGAAAACTGGAAGGGCTGAGAGCTGTCGCATCTAGTAAAACCTCTTGCTCCATTCAGACTTCTAAACCTGATAACAGTAAAATCCCTAATGTAGGACCCCCGCCTGCTAACAATTGCACCCGCTGCACACAAACTTTCAAATTCAATCGACAACTAAAATTTCACGTGCTTGCCACGCACCTCGGACACATTTTTAAGGAATGCAGAAATGAAGATGCCAACAAAACATTGACATCAGAGAAGTTTAAGGAGAAAGTTGTTACTCTCATAGGAAGGAGTATAAGGACGTTAGCGTTATCTTCAACTACTTCAAAAAAGAGGGGTATGGGTGGCCTATTTTGTAATTTATGTAACAAAAAGTATGCTATGATGATCGATTGTAAATACCACATCATTGACGCACATCGACAAGAATTAGCTGCAAAGTTACTACTTGATCAACCTCAACCTGAAAGTAACGTTGAGGAGCCACGTATAACCATGATGTCATTACCTTCGTCCTCATCAGCTACAACTAAAAAAAGAGGGCCTGGACGTCCAAGAACGCGTTTCTTTAATTGTATTCGGTGCAACTTGACGTTTCCAGCTTATCCATCTCATCGTGTCCATTTATTGACTCATCATAGATATGAAGCATTTGCCAGGTATTTGCCACAATGTGCAACAGCCCAAGAAGTTGATACTCTGATTGAAAGACTGCTCGAAGAGTGTAGCAGCAGTAAGTCGCATGACGGTTCTTCATTCAAGTGTTTGTATTGCGAAAAGGATAATGTGCTGGACAATTTACAAAGTCATGTTATGAAAGTTCATTTCAATGAGTTGATTCCTAAGCTTAAGGAGTATTACCGCCGTCAGTATGGTGCTGGTGGTGGAATTGAGCTTGATGGTGGAACTGGTACAGATAATTATATACAAATTGAAGATGTGGATGTGGCCAACTCTTGTCCATCACAAGGGTTTGTGGACCACACCTTTGATTCCAGTGGTGATGTGAGCAATGTAAGAATCGTTGACTGTACTAGTTTGAGTGGATCAGTAATTAAACCAGAATTCGTTGACGAAAGTGAAGAAGTCGGAGACGAAATTGACATGTACTTTCTCCAGAAGCTAATGCGGAGCTAGATGCTGAACAAGGACCAGAATATCATATTCATTACGTGGACCCGTTGGATATTGACTGAGAACAAAATGGATTGAATGCTTTTTATTGTCACATAAATGTAGTTTAGTTTGCGTATTAGTAATAGTTTATCTATTATCGTTCATCTTATAGCTTGTTAGTAATAGAAACTTAACGTTGTTATTTTTATACCCTTAATGGACTATTATTTATATATTGTTCTTTAAGCATTCGGACTCATCAGATCCTTTTTATCGCCAATAAATTCGTTACGAAATATTTGTTGTCCAAAATTCTAAGAATTATTATTAATTTCCAAATAATATGAAACAAGAAACTTCCAACTCCAGCAACCTTACTATAGATTTACAGAAAACGTACCTATATGCATGTCATGTCATCATGCATATAACAAAACCTTTAAGCAATGTTTCCAGGGATCGCATGGGGGGATGACAGGCAACAGGAAAAGCGATGATATTCATGAATCAATAGCACATTGCATTGCATTAGTAGTAACTTAGTACAGTACTGAATAACTCGCGTTAAAGTTGCATGCAAGACGGTAAGGTAAATAGCATAGCATTCGTCATCTCACCAATGCCAGAACCTAAATATGACACCGGCAATTGTTGCAAAATTTAACATATAGACAAAAAACGTAAATATTATTATCCCATATTGTAAATTTGCAATGACAATGCATGCCACACTCATACTCATTATGTACTTCTTTCTCTCTCTTGGCATATACGCATCGTTTTTGTAACGTAAGCAGGAGGTTGTGGCGTAATGGTGGATGTACGATATATGTTAATATTATCGAGCGTATAAAAACGCGATATATTTGTTATTTTCCAGTACACTCGTTTGTTGTTTGTAGAAGAAGTTGGGACGTTCTTGTTTCTTTGTAACTTAACAAAGGAAATTGGAAAGATTTTCGGGATAATCAAAACTTTCAACATGTTTTCAAACAAATCACAACCTCATTGCTGTTGTGGACTGGTGTATTTAGTTAAACAGGCGGATGTGTGGGGTTGTGAGCGTCCAGTCCCTACTCCTATCCCATTGATATCGGTTAACGTAACTGCGTCCGTTGTCCATGCTGTGGCTCAAGTGGAAGTGACTCAGGTGTATGTTAACAAAGAGGAGCTTCCAATTGAAGCAATTTACTACTTCCCTGTAAGTCCTGAAGGTGCTGTCACTCATTTCCAAGCGGAGGTGGACGGGAGGGTAATCAAGGTACGCATTTTCAGATTAGACTGTTGCCCATCATGTTTTGAAAGTAATTTGGTTTGTCGTTTTATCATAAGACTAATAGTAGATTTTTACTGAATTTATTTTTAGGGAATTGTTAAACCTCATGAAGAAGCCAAGGAAGCTTATGTCAAAGCTGTAGCAAATCAGACAACTGCATTTCTGGGTGAAAGCACCAAAGCCGATATCTTCAAAGTATAAATACATTGAATATCAAATATCAAGGTTTTAAATTTTAATATTGTAAAATATCAAAAAATGATTAATGCGAAATATTATGTAATGCACTATTAAATATGTAATGAATTGTGAGCTTTTTAGATACAGGTTGGTTTTCTTAAGCCTGGAGCCCAGGTAAAGGTTATCGTTGGATATGTGACTGAAGTAAAGAATGAGCCTGGGTCTGATACAATTCGTTTTTGTATTCCAACCACTGTCGCTCCCCGCTACGTCTCCCAATCAGAATCTGCGTCTGGTGACAGTAAAGCTGAAGACATCAAACGAATGAAATTTTCTCCCATATCCCCAGCCCCACTTTCGTTGAAGGTGGCAGTATCACTTCTGGGTGGAATAAAGTCTATAGAGAGTCCAACGCATAGTATTAAAGTAGATAAAGCAGTGTCGGTGAAGGAAAATGAGGCATGGCGTAAGGCGGTGGTGGAGTTGATGGAGCAGATGGTGGATATGGATAAAGATTTTGTTCTGAATATTGTTCCTGAAGACGTTCATAATCCGCGTTTGTATTCTGAGGTATGTATCTGTTTGCATGCTCAATTGCTGAAAATACGTATTTTAATTGTAGCCAATAATTTGTTTTACTTTCTTGTCCAAACTTTGGGGGTTTAGACGCTGGAAGATGGATCAACAGCTGCAATGGTTCATTTTGTACCTAGTTTTAAATTGGATGAACAGAAAGCTGAGCTAATCTTTGTTCTAGACCGTTCAGGTTCAATGATGGGACGGAGCATTGGCCTAGCTAAACAAGCACTTTTGGTAAGAATTTTTCGTGCAGATTAATGATGCATAATTGTTTGTAAATTATCGTGAAAGAATTTTCAAAACAATTGTGAATTAAGTTTTGTTCTGTTTCTTTTCTTAAATTCTTAGCTATTTTTGCATTCCTTGCCGACTGACTGTTATTTTAATGTTATTGGCTTTGGGTCCGTTTACCGATTGTTGTTCCGTGAAAGTATTAAATATGACGCTCTTAGTTTGAGACAAGCTATCAGCCATGCAGACAGTGAGTATTCTGAAAGTTCCTATTCTATGAATTATGTAAAATTGTCTGTGTTGTGTGTCTTACCTGTAGACATAAAATATTTAAGTATATATAATACAAATATAATGTATTTTTTGAAGACCTGCAGGCTGACATGGGTGGGACTGAGATTTTACAACCTCTTAGGGAAATTTATAGCAAGCCTAGCATTGAAGGATACCTGAGGCAAATATTTGTGTTGACTGACGGAGAGGTAATATTAACATTTTGTTTTAAAATTATCAAGTTATTCTGTGAACATTTTTGATCTCCTTCTTGTAATTACAGTACTCTGAGTTTAAGTACAAGATGTTTGGTTATGAAGGTTTCCAACACTGATGCCGTGATTGGGATCACACAGGCTAATGCACATAAGGCCCGGGTCTTTGCTTTGGGAATTGGAGACGCTGCTTCCCATTATCTTGTTGAGGGCTTGGCTAAAGCTGGAGGTGGGACTTCTGCTTTTGTTACGTATAACGAGAGTATTGATAAGAAGGTTCTAAATCAATTGAAAAATGCACTCCAGCCGTCTCTCACTGGTAAACTTAATCGTTTTCTATTATTATTTAAACGTTCGTGGTAATCAATTCTGATTATTTTTGCTGTTTTGCTATAAATTTGTTTTCTATGTAGAAATTGAGTTTAAATGGGAAGGGGTACAGCCAGTCGAAGTTGTAGAGAAATCACCTAAGCCTCCTCCTCCTCCTGTAATAAACAAAGAAAAAACTTTACTTGGCTACAATAAGCCTATACAACCATCAGAACCAGAGCCAGAAAAGCCTCTACCCACTAGCAAACAAGCGCCCAAAAGAATTCCACCTGTGATTGATGGCTCCCAACTCGTGGTGTTTGGATTATTCCAATCAGAATGCCCAACGGCTATTTCAATTAAGGCCCAATCCCCTGATGGACCACTAACACTGAAAATTGAGGTATGAGCTTTGAAGTCATAAAAATAGCATGGAGCATGGGTAATAGCATTGTCATTACAACATTCTTTTTTCCGTAGCATTCCAAAGAAAATGATGTTGGCTCAACTGGAATGCTTCATAGGCTTGCTGCTGTTAAGCTAGTACGAGAATTAGAACAAGAGATGTTAGCATTACAGTTCCAAAGATTCGTCCTAAAAGACGTGCATGAGATAGAGTCTAAATTGAAGAAGGAAATCATTGGAATCGCTTGTAAAAATGGTGAGGCAATATACATACTAAAAGAAAAGTGGCTATTACTACTTTTGACAGTTTGAAATAATTAAATATTGGGTTAAAGCAAAATCAGTGAAGTACACATGTGTTTGAAATAGATTGGCACAACGTTAATATCCGTCTGTATTTTAATTTATTTCACAGGCATATCTTCGAAGTACACCTCATTTGTCGCAATCGGCGTTAATGTAGACAACTCCACCTCAGACACCTGGGTGATGCAGACTAGAAATGTACCAAGCCAGATTGCTAGCAGTTGGCACGGTGGTGGTTTTGTTGGTAGACCACGAATTATGCAGCAGCTTCAGCAGCAGCAGATAAGCTATGCAGCACCTTACCATGCATCTTCATCTGGACTACAGGGACTACATCCTTTTTTTTGCGGTAGCCTTCAACAGCCACAGCAACAACAGTTTTCAAATACGCCGAAGTCGTGGTTTGCCACCGGGGTTTCATGTTTCTGGAACCAATTTTGGTTCTGTTTCGAATGGACCCATGGTTGGTTTTTCAGCTTCTTCGATTGAATCCACATCTGGTGTACCTTCGACTGGATCCACATTTGGTGGTCCTTTGACTGGATCCACATTTGGTGGTCCTTTGACTGGATCCACATTTGGTGGTCCTTTGACTGGATCCACATTTGGTGGTCCTTCGACTGGATCCCTATTTGGTGGTCCTTCTACTGGATCCACATTTGGTGCACCTTCGACTAAATTCACATTTGGTGCATCTTCGACTGGATCTACAAGTGGTGTACCTACGACTGAATTTACATTTGGTGTACCTACGACTGGAACCACGTCTTTTTCGGAACAAGCACAACAAGCTACTTCAACAGCAACTTCTTTCAGTTTCGGGAATCAGGCTGTCTTAAATACAACTTTTGGTTCCGGGCAACAACAACAGAGGTGAATGTCGCAGTCTTTAAAATCCTTTACATAATAACATTTCAAATTTTTATAATGGGAAAGTAACTGTGATATAGTATGTCCGTTATCTATAGACGTTTATTTGTCATTAATTTCTTCAGTTGCGCTGCTCCAGAACATCCGGTAGACTCGAACGCACAAAACTCCACTTCTTCAACTACACCACTTTTAAAGTTAATCAGACTACAATCATTTGATGGGTCTTACGATCTGGAAGAAAAGCTGAGTGAAATACTCGGCATTACATTGGAAAAAATGAAACAAGGTACAATACATGATAACGTACATATGTGTGTTGTACTAATCTAAGCTGCCATTGTACACCGAATTAAATTGAAATAATATTCAAATCATCACGTAGTCAAATTTGGGTGTTTTTTCACCACAGGGGCCAAGAATCGAAATTTGGATGTTAAAGTGTTCGCCACATCGTTGGCGATCTCTTACTTTGTTAACAAGCTGTCATCCGAACAGGAGGTATGGGAGCTGATTGTTTCAAAAGCCAGAAAGTGGTTGGCTCGTAACATTGGCCCAGATCAAGTAAACACCGTCATTGACGCTGCAGCTACATTCATATGAGCTGAATCTTTTTTCCTTCCTTACTTGACTCACAGCCAATGTTTATTATTAAAGGAATGCTTTAATTGCTTAAAAATTATTTATTGTTGTATCTAGCCTAGTGATAGATTTGGAGCGGTATTTATAACATAACTTAAATTAAAACCAAGTTAGAGAGTGTGACATATTAGCACTAGCCACTAGCTTAGAGAATACGAACTAAGACTGTAAGACTCAATACATTTTTTAGCGTTATCTATAAAAGTAAACAAATAATAGTCATGTACAGTGTACATCTACTTACTTAAGTAACTGTTCTACATCAATTGTTGGCTAACTCATTACAGAGTTTTATCAATACATATAAACCCAGAATTGTAAATCTAAACTAAAATTTGGAATCATATATCAAGTTGTCAGTAATGTAATGTATGCAAAAACCGTTTGCTTTTATAGCGTCATTAATTTGTAAAACACAAAACACCCTTTATCTCATCTCATTCTCACCAAGAATTCCAAGCTAGAACAGTTCTTTATATGTACTTATTGCATTATTGGAAGAGTTGTCTATTGAGATGAGAAAGGTTTTGTTGTTGTTCATGTATGGAACTCTGCATTTTCTTCGTGTGCACGTTTACAACATCTACCCAGCCAGCTCAGCTGTAAAAATTCAATTTTTGATGAAAATAACATGCATTTATGTTAGATCTTTAGTTCTTGGTGAGTGAGCAATTAAGTTTTTGAAATATCTTGTTTAACGCCTGGGAAAATGAAGAAAAAAAGCAAGTACTTAGTTGACACAAAAGCCACGTGCTTTTTGTGTCTAACCTGTAGTACATTTAATACAAAGGATGGGAATAACACTGAAGGTGATAAACACGAGAAACATGTTAAGCCTTCTACGTCTGTATGGTCGTTAATGGAACTCTCGCGATATTTAAACTTTGACTTTCAATCAGTATTCAAGATCTCAGTGCCTTTGGAGTCATCAGCTATTTTGGAAGATGCAGATTTGATGGTTATTTTGTGCGAGCATTGTTCTACAGTTTTGACAAAGTTCGACAGGGTGTTTTTAGAATTTGAAGAGGTGAGGCTGAAGTTAGCTGCTTGTATTCATTCCATTCGGGATCTAATAGTGATGGCAGATAGAGATCCGGAGCGGTTGAAGCAGTATCACTGTCAACTGATGGCGGCTAGGAATCCTATTGAGATGTTTAACAAGAACGTTGCGGATAATTTGAGGAAGGAAATTTTGCACAAATGTAATTGAATTGGTTATAAGAAATATTATTTTTACGCTTGTTATTATCAAGTCTATGTATTTTAATATAGTTTAATTTATTGATTGCGTTGTTCATATCTTAGGTTCCTTAAGGCTGAAGGCTAGCATTCCGAAGGTCAAGTTAATAAGGGTGGATGTGGATCACCACAACGCTATCGAAACCTCTAATTTGTCTTCAGCAATGCCTGTCAGCTTTAATAATGCGGTTAAAAATGAATGTAAGTTTTTTCCGTGTTTGTGCAATATTATGATCGGCTTTCCTNAGGTCAAGTTAATAAGGGTGGATGTGGATCACCACAACGCTATCGAAACCTCTAATTTGTCTTCAGCAATGCCTGTCAGCTTTAATAATGCGGTTAAAAATGAATGTAAGTTTTTTCCGTGTTTGTGCAATATTATGATCGGCTTTCCTTTTTACTATCATTTTATCGTTAATGACGTAATATTTGTGTAAAATGTATTAGACTTGGAAGATAACATCCTAACAAATGAGGATTCTTCATCGGCTATGGAAATCCCATCAAATTCACTTCAATTGAATTACGGTGACAGGGATCATAATGAATATCAAAGGATGGATTCAGATTACGATGGTAGTATGGATAATCACAGCGTTAACATAAGTCATCCTGTATTTAAAGTTGAGGTGGAACAAAAGAAGGGTGACGACAGTAATGATGACATACTAGTTTTGATTGAGCCAAAAAGTAGCAAAGACGACGGAAGCACAACTCAAGAACCTGTAACAAACAATGAGGAAGTTTTATGTCCCAGGGAAATACTTGATGCTTACCAACTCCTCTCGAGCAGTGAAAACCAATATCAATGTACCATGTGTCCACAGAGATTCAATGACGCGAAGAGCGTTCAGTTGCATAAAGTAGATTCTCACGTTGCCGAACTATTTACAGATGTGGATGAAGGTCCAGACGTGCATATTGACACTTTTGAAGCAGTTGTGGAGCAGCTTTTTGATCCGACAAAGAAGTCAGTACGCCCCCAACATCCCTACGTTTGCAATTATTGCGATAATCATTTTCGGGGAAAGGCACACATGAAAATGCACATGTTTGAATCTCACTACTCCAGCTTGGCGTCTAAACTGAGGAGAACTTTGACTAGATTTGGGGTTTCCGATCCAAATGCTAGAGTTAAGTTTCCACGTACTCGTCCGCCTAGAAAGCAGGGACTAACCTGCAAGATGTGCGGTAAAAGTTTCTCGACTCCGTCTACTCTGGACGTTCACATGAGGTCGCACACTGGAGACAAGCCGTATAAATGCACTGACTGTGGGCTTGGCTGTGCAGAGTTCCATACATGAACAACAACAAAACCTTTCTCATCTCAATAGACAACTCTTCCAATAATGCAATAAGTACATATAAAGAACTGTTCTAGCTTGTAACCTGCAAGATGTGCGGTAAAAGTTTCTCGACTCCGTCTACTCTGGACGTTCACATGAGGTCGCACACTGGAGACAAGCCGTATAAATGCACTGACTGTGGGCTTGGCTGTGCAGACGTTCGGAAACTGAATTATCACAGGGTGTGTAGCCACCTTGGCGATATTTTTACTAGCTGCAAAAAGTATCATGAAGGAGTGGCACCTGAAGAGTTTGAGAGGATGGTGAAGGTATACTTACAAGGTGGAATCTCAAGGTTATCTCAAAGTAATACGTACAAATGCAACTACTGTGATAGAACCTACAAGATTCTCATTGACGCAAAATCCCACCTCATTGATTGTCATCGCCATGAGCTTAGTGAAAAGCTAAAATCCAAGTCTATATCGCCTTTTTATTATGGCCAACCTTCAACTTCATTTGCATCGTCCTCCAGGATTAGTAACGTCGGGAAAGTGAGGAGGACGGGTACCATAAATTGTAGATATTGTGAAAGTCAGTCTACTGATTATCGCAGTTATCGTATTCATCTACTGACTCTCCATCGCTATGAAGTATTCTCCAAGTATATTCCGTGTGGAACAACGAGGGAAGATGTTGATTCAGCCGTTGAGATGATTTTACATGAGTATAGGATGTCATCGGGTCTTGCAAATGTTTACGGATGTTTGTATTGTAAAGAGGATTGTATGCAAAAGGTCGACCTGAGGAATCATGTTTTAGTGGCTCATTTTAATGAATTGGTATCTAAACTTAAGGATTATTACCANGGATTGTATGCAAAAGGTCGACCTGAGGAATCATGTTTTAGTGGCTCATTTTAATGAATTGGTATCTAAACTAAAGGATTATTACCAGATGAAAACTACCACCAGTGCGACAACCATAGTGCAGAGTATGGAGGCAACTACATCAATTTTGACTCCTGCAGGAATTCTCAGCTATACAATTTTAAGCCCAATTGTAAAACCAGAAGTAAATAGTGTAAGCGTAATGATGATTCCAAATGACATGGATGTTGAGCAAACTCCAACGGATATACAGTATAAGGACCCCCTTGGCTAACAATAACTTAAATGTTGTTATGTATGCAAATGTGCCACAGTGTTCGTTAATGTTTAGTTTAGTACAAATATTTATTGCAGTCAGATGTAATGTTTTTGATTGAAAACATGTATTAAATGCTTGACGCAGTGTAAAAATTAAGTTTTATGAAGTTCATTGTACCTTGTACCTGATTCCATTCTGTTTGCTCTATTCGCCTATACTTATCTCGGAATTGTCAAACTAAACTAATTGTTTTAATTTTATACAGGTACATATTTATTAAATGTATGTATATACATTTTTAACCAGTACTTCAGACGTTTTCTTTATTCTTTAGTCCGAAATGAGTCGGAAGGGATTTGACGTCTAGTTAGAATGAAGCGTTTTCTTTGTATTGTTGCTTTCAACGCAATTATGAATCAATGAAAGAAGGAGTGAAAGTAAACGTCCTGGCTGCTCGTAAATATAAGTCCTAAAATTAAAATTAAATGCATAGATTTTTAGCAAAAGTATTCCAAAGTATGTCTAACATAACTCAAGTATGGACATTTTCTGATCCAGTACTTATTTAGCAAATCGTAAAAGTAAAAGACATAACTTTGTGACATTATGTTAATTTTTGAATGAGATAACAAAATAACTAGGCAAAATCTGAAAAACTACGGTCAAAATGTCATAGCCAATGAGTTTATTTCATGAAAACTCAAACAACAAAACTGTCGTCTATCGGGTTTGTGTAAGTGTAGGTAACATTATTTGCTAGATTATGCCAAATATTCAGTTTAGCTGCATGCCACGATACGATATGATTCGGGCAAGAGTTTATAATACCTTAGTTTGCAAAAAAAATTAATATTAGGACAACAACAGATTTAACTTTTTTGATAATAACGGGACATATCACCAGATCATCTTAGGTTTGTTTTATCGCAGCATATTCCTAAATCTACTTTTTCAATTCGTCCTCTCCTGACAAAATGTCACTTATGTTTTGCAAAAATAATCTAATCTTTTTACCAAAAATTTAAATTTTAAATTATTTAGGATTCTTCAATGGGATCTCATTTATGCATAAATTGAATGTATTAAACAATGTCGAACTTATAGCGTATAGTTTTTTAAACAATTGTATACCAAAAGAATCGATTTTGAATTAATTCCCGACAAACATTACTGTTGGCGATGTACTGGCATTCCATTGTTGCTGGCAATATCCTTTGGCACAGCCAACATAACTTTAATATTGCATGGTTACTGTATAGAAACTTTGCCGGTTTGCCATTGTAGGAAAGCCAGCATCGCTATAACACAGT